>JASPKP010004424.1:0-17675 GCA_030674155.1 Stramonita haemastoma | reverse complement strand
AAAAAAAAAAAAAAAACGAGACTTCCCGTGTGACTGCTACAAATGGGGATGAGTTTTTGTGCTGGAGTGAGTGTGCTGAATATGTATGTATTTTGTATGTATATGTATGTTATGTATGCTCTTCTGTTTTGTGAATACAAGTGTTTATTTATTAATTACAGATCTGAAACCTTTGTGGGCTTGAAGCAGTCAAGGATTATCAAGCGTGAAGATGAATAAGCTTGTGGCTGTTAGTGCTGCAGGCGTTATTTTGATATCTGGATGATAGGAATAACTCTGGTGCTCTTTGTGTATATATGTGTATGTGCACGTGACTGAATATGATGTCAGTGTTTGCACATTGTCTATGTAAGCACAAGTGAAACAGTTGACTACAGTCATACTGTGTATGATGAATGTCTTAGCATTATTCTCCCTGAAGCTAAAACGCAATGTATAAAGATTCATTTTAGCTAAAGAAAAAAAACAACCAAGAAAAAATAAAACATTTAGCTTCCTCCTGAAGTTGGATAACTACAGTGCAGGATGACTGAATCAGCTTCTTCAGGACTGTAAGCTAGATACTGAAGTGAAGGTGTGTCATATGGAGCTGTTGTAAGTGCAGCAGTTGCTAATTGCTGCAGTCAGAAACTGTTTTTGAATGTGTCCAATCCGATCCAGTCATCGTTTTTTAGCCCTGCTGACCACCGAGCCATCATTTTGAATACATGCAAATGGAACGTGTACATAACTGTATGCATGAGTTTGGTGACAGTGTTCATAGATTTATCAGAAAAATCCCTGTGGTGTTACATCGTCTTCCTTCCTTGCACCAGTTCTGCTTATAAAATCTGAAGGGTTTTTTATATTTTTTAATCCGTCTCAGTGGTTCAGCTGAAATCGAACAAAGATTCTTCAAAATTTGGATCAGGGTGGTGACAGTGTTTTTTTTTAAATGTTGCAAGACCTGAAGCTAAAATAAACATTAGTGCAGGTTAACCCTCTTAGTCCCAAACCGGGATTTGCTGGGATTGAATAATTGCCCCCCTCCCCCAACGGAGATTTACACAGTAGATTTCCATCACGGAGATTTACACAGTAGATTTCCATCACGCTGTGACCATCACTAATTGCTACCACATGCCAAAGCTCTATCAGGCTAGAGGTAGAAATCCTGCTGAGAGTCTGGAAGTAATTATAGCTGCTGGTATGTACTAAGAGGAGGAAAAGGCCAGCCAGCATGTGTGCCTGATCTGATTTCATGATGGAATGTGAAATCTAGGGGCAGTTTGTGTTCAGAGAATCTGAGTGCAAGAGGGTTAAGGCGTAGCTATAGATGGATTTGTACACATATGAGTACAGAGGAACATGGCTGATTCTTGTCAAATCATTCTACCGCAACAGTACTATAACGTGAGTATCCGTCCAGTGTCAGGGCCACTAGACTGGCTTGACTGCACGCGTGAGTGCGCGCGCATAGGTGAATGACTATTTTGAAAAGTGTAAATAAAACTTTCCTTAAATCATCTGTTGTCAGTGGATGTATATTGATTACACAGGATTTGTTGCAAGTGCCAGATTAATTACAGAATCCAGGAACGAGAAATTAAATATTTCTGAGGGTTTTTTTTTTTACTGAAATAACCTGGAAGGGATGAAGAGGTTTTTTTTTTTCCTTTTCTCCATACTTGCATGATGGAATCTCATGGATTGTGATCTGGCAGTGTTGAGAATCTAGTGGCGATACCTTGAGCATTGCTCCTGGTTTTGTGTGTGCGTGTTGGGGGATGGGGGTGGTATTAGTATTGAGTTTGTTATGGTTGACTTTTTGTTCATTAGAATCTGCAACATTCCTGTGTGTATCTGGAGAAACCTGGCTGTAAATATGGCCGCCTGCCTTCTTATAGTAGTCATTGTGCCACCCAGAAATAAAACCATGCTCACTGTTACTCAAATAAAAAAATAAATATATATAAGTAAAACGGTTTCGTTGTGACATTCATTGGTGACTGGAAAATCATTCGGGAGTACTAATGTCAGATTTAATGGTTACCTTTATCTTCTAGCATGTGACTGTGTTGATGTTTGCCTGTCTATATTTTTCTCCCCACTTGTCTTTATATTTATCTATATTTTTCTCCCCACTTGCCTCTGTATATTTTTCTCCCCATCTGTCTCTATGTTTTTTCTCCCCATTTGTCTTTATATTTATCTATATTTTTCTCCCCACTTGCCTGTGTATATTTTTCTCCCCATCTGTCTCTATGTTTTTCTCCCCATTTGTCTTTATATTTATCTATATTTTTCTCCCCACTTGCCTCTGTATATTTTTCTCCCCATCTGTCTCTATGTTTTTCTCCCCATTTGTCTCTATTTTTCTCCCCATCTGTCTATATTTTCTCCCTATTTGCCTCTGTATATTTTCTCCCCATTTGTCTTTATATTTATCTGTCTATATTTTTCTCCCCACTTGCCTCTGTATATTTTTCTCCCCATTTGTCTATATTTTTATCTCTCCCCCCCCCCCCCCCAATTTGTTGGCCTCTCTATTTTTTCCCCATTTGCCTCTCTATTTTTTCCCCATTTGCCTATCTATTTTCTCCCCATCTGTCTCTATATTTTTCTCCCCACTTGCCTCCGTCTATATTTTTCTCCCCACTTGCCTCTGTCTATATTTTTCTCCCCACTTGCCTGTCTATATTTTTCTCCCCACTTGCCTCTGTCTATATTTCTCTCCCCATTTGCCTCTCTCTATATTTTTCTCCCCATTTGCCTCTCTCTACATTTCTCTCCCCATTTGCCTCTCTCTCTATTTTTCTGCCCATTTGTCTCTCTATTTCTCTCCCCATTTGCCTCTCTCTCTATTTTTCTGCCCATTTGCCTCTCTCTCTATTTCTCTCCCCATTTGCCTCTCTCTCTATATTTTCTGCCCATTTGCCTCTCTCTCTATTTTTCTGCCCATTTGCCTCTATTTTTCTGCCCATTTGCCTCTCTCTCTATTTCTCTCCCCATTTGCCTCTCTCTCTATTTTTCTGCCCATTTGTCTCTATATTTTCTCTCCCCATTTGCCTCTATATTTTCTCTCCCCATTTGCCTCTATATTTTCTCTCCCCATTTGCCTCTCTATATTTTTCTCCCCATTTGCCTTCTCCCCACTTGCCTATGTCTATTTTTCTTCTCATTTGCCCTTCTACTTTTCTCCCCATCTCTATATTTTTTCCCCCCATTTCTCTCTACATTGGGTTGCTGTACACACAGGAGGTACAGTACCATGGGTGGCTGTACACAGTACAGTACCATGGGTGGCTGTACACCCAGGAGGTACAGTACCATGGGTGGCTGTACACAGGAGGTACAGTACCATGGGTGGCTGTACACAGGAGGTCCAGTACCATGGGTGGCTGTACACACAGGAGGTCCAGTACCATGGGTTGCTGTACACACAGGAGGTACAGTACCATGGGTGGCTGTACACAGGAGGTACAGTACCATGGGTTGCTGTACACACAGGAGGTCCAGTACCATGGGTTGCTGTACACACAGGAGGTACAGTACCATGGGTGGCTGTACACAGGAGGTACAGTACCATGGGTGGCTGTACACAGTACAGTACCATGGGTGGCTGTACACACAGGAGGTCCAGTACCATGGGTTGCTGTACACACAGGAGGTACAGTACCAAGGGTTGCTGTACACACAGGAGGTACAGTACCATGGGTGGCTGTACACAGTACAGTACCATGGGTGGCTGTACACACAGGAGGTACAGTACCAAGGGTTGCTGTACACAGGAGGTACAGTACCAAGGGTGGCTGTACACAGGAGGTACAGTACCATGGGTGGCTGTACACAGGAGGTACAGTACCATGGGTGGCTGTACACACAGGAGGTACAGTACCATGGGTGGCTGTACACACAGGAGGTACAGTACCAAGGGTTGCTGTACACCCAGGAGGTACAGTACCAAGGGTTGCTGTACACACAGGAGGTACAGTACCATGGGTGGCTGTACACCCAGGAGGTACAGTACCAAGGGTTGCTGTACACACAGGAGGTACAGTACCAAGGGTTGCTGTACACACAGGAGGTACAGTACCAAGGGTTGCTGTACACCCAGGAGGTACAGTACCAAGGGTGGCTGTACACACAGGAGGTACAGTACCAAGGGTTGCTGTACACACAGGAGGTACAGTACCAAGGGTGGCTGTACACAGGAGGTACAGTACCATGGGTGGCTGTACACCAAGGAGGTACAGTACCAAGGGTTGCTGTACACACAGGAGGTACAGTACCAAGGGTTGCTGTACACACAGGAGGTACAGTACCAAGGGTTGCTGTACACCCAGGAGGTACAGTACCAAGGGTTGCTGTACACACAGGAGGTACAGTACCATGGGTGGCTGTACACCCAGGAGGTACAGTACCAAGGGTTGCTGTACACACAGGAGGTACAGTACCAAGGGTTGCTGTACACACAGGAGGTACAGTACCAAGGGTTGCTGTACACCCAGGAGGTACAGTACCAAGGGTTGCTGTACACACAGGAGGTACAGTACCAAGGGTGGCTGTACACAGGAGGTACAGTACCATGGGTGGCTGTACACAGGAGGTACAGTACCATGGGCGGCTGTACACAGGAGGTACAGTACCAAGGGTGGCTGTACACAGGAGGTACAGTACCATGGGTGGCTGTACACACAGGAGGTACAGTACCAAGGGTTGCTGTACACACAGGAGGTACAGTACCATGGGTGGCTGTACACAGGAGGTACAGTACCATGGGTGGCTGTACACAGGAGGTACAGTACCATGGGTGGCTGTACACACAGGAGGTACAGTACCATGGGTGGCTGTACACCCAGGAGGTACAGAGTGTCAAATTATAGGTGAGGTACTCTAAAGTAGAAAATATGCCAACCTGTAAACTACCCCCCCCCTACGAAATAAAACATTTTCAGATCATCAATCTTAGTTAACTGTCTCCAACGCAGTCACTGAAAGGAGCTCCACACAGTGCCGCAAGTGTTTGCCACCTTTCTGTGTTGAATTCTACCATCTATTGGATCGCTGGTCTAGGTGGTAACGCGCCTTGCCTAGAAAGCAAAAAGCCCGGGTCAGAGTTGTTGTTGTCTTCAATTTAACGTCTGTTCACACTCAGTGATATTAGACGAGGAAAGTGGAAAGTAAAGAAGTTGAAGAAGGGAGTGGAAGGAGTGGGAGAAGAAAAGACTGAAGAATTAGCGTGTGGGTGGATGTTTTTGTACATGAAAAGGTAATAATACTTATTTAAAATAAAAATTAAAAAAAAATATATATATAAAAAATAATAAAAAAAATCTTAGACATGAGAAAAGTTTAAATTTAACAAAGTGTGAACATTAAGCATCAATAATGTAACTACAACAAATAATCAAGTGGACTGTGCAATAAACATCTAGCAATGGTCAGAGTGTGCGGTGGTTCGTACCCTGTTTGGACCCAAAACATTTGCCCCATCCATTAGACCCTGAGTGGTGGTCTGGGCGCTAGTCTTTCGGATGAGACGATAAACCGAGGTCCAGTGTGTTACACATCACTATTAAGCGCACGTAAAAGAACCCACGGCAACAAGGGGGTTGACCCTGGCAAAATTATGTAGAAAAAAGCCATTCTGATAGGGAAACACAGTTGCATGCAGGAAAAAGAAAAAAAAAAAGGGTAGGCGCTGCACATGTGGCGACGCACTCTCCCCGGGGAGAGCAATCCGAATTTCACGCAGAGAAATCTGCTGTGACATAAAGTGGTACAAAATACCAAAAAAAAAAAAATCTCCTGTAGCCCTCCCTCCCAGACCATTGATCTCAGTGATAATAATAATAATATATGGAATTTACATAGCGCTTTATCTTGCAATAACAAATCAAATCAAATCGCTTGCCTTCTACCTGTACAACACACAAGCAATCAATCACAATTAATAGTTTTAAATTCAAATGTACACACACACACGTTGGTGGTCTGCTTCATTTCCTTTTGCCCTCAACCTTACCTTGGAGAATTGGACTGCGAGTGGTGGTCTGGGTGTTAGTCTTTCGGATGAGATGATAAACTGAGGTCCCATGTGTTATATTTCGCGCATGGAAAAGAACCCACAGCAAAGAGAGAGTTGTCCCTGGCAAAAATTTGTAGAAAAAAGCCACTCTGATGGGGAAACAAAATAGTTGCAGACAGATAGGTGGCGCTGCTCTTGTGGCGACACGCTATCCCCATGGAGAACAGCTCTAATTTCACACCGAGAAATCTGCTTCGACTTAAAAGTGGTGTAAAAGGGTAACAATTGTCATGTCATCCAAATTGTGTGTTTCTGTTTGCATAGCCAACACATTTCAGTCTGCGCTTTATCAATGTCAGCCAACATTTGTCTTTGCATTTAAGCGTTCATCGTGAATGCTTTCATTTGTTGTTCTGTCTGACCACTTGATTACTGTAGAACCACATTTTGGCAGAGTTTATGTTGTCTCTTTCCAATTTTGGTAGTGTCCAGGCTTCTGACCCATGCAGCAAGCACTACAGGCCAGATCAGTGTTTTGACAATTCTCACTTTGAAATATTTTCATATGGTTTTTCACTTGGGTTAAAATCTTTTAAATGATATAAATGAAAAAAAAACAAAAACATGCAGTACAAACGGCTATTGACAAAGATTTAAAACGACCAAGCACACATGACAAGGTTACATACATACAGCACACAACGTAGCAAAATTCACCAAACTTTATTGAAAGTATTTTCCATTTGAGAAGATGAAGTCATAACTTTTGCACCTTGTCACACATCTGTAGAGATGGCTGCCAATCAATCCCCACTCTTTACTTCACAACACCGATGATGGATCCCATCACTTGAAGGCTGCTCACCACCTCTGGACTCCCCCAACATGAAGCGTTCACTGCTGCAGAAGGCATGTCCTGGGGTGGAACCGAGTCATGCCCCACTCCACCAGAGCAAGTGACCACAGTGTCGCCATGCATTCATTAAAAACCATCTAGCAATGACCTGCATTATGTGCCGCCAAGTGAACAATCCCTACGCAAATAGGTCTACAATACGTCTACGACAAAAGGGGGCGGGGAAGAAATCATATCAAACGGAAACAATGTGGTCTTTGACCCAAAATACATCATCATGAAACGTGCTGCTTCAATCAGGAGAAAATAGGGTTCACTTGAAGTCACAGTCACAGTCATGTAGTGTTCCAAATCTCATGAATCATACTCAGTGAAATCATTCCCAAAGGCTTGTACAAATGCTTAAGAATCCCCCCCCCCCCTCCCCTCCCACTTGCTTTCCTGGACTAATTATCCCCAAATCTTTTTTTTCCCCCCAGCAAGTGAAATCTGCTTAGTGTCTGAATGACGAAGCACAAGAAAGTCCACCACAGTCTGTGTAAAGTCCACCATTCTCCCGCAGTGAGTGTGTGTGTGTGTGTGTGTGTGTGTGTGTGTGTGAGTGTGAATGAGTGCTAGCTAGAGCCGAGAGGAGGCAAGGCTTACAGGTCTTCGTCATCATCAGGCAAAGCCACCTCTTGGGCCACCTGCAACACAGAACGCAGGTGGAAATTTACACTCAAAATCCTGGTCAGAATTTTTTATCTTGCATTCTTATGACTGTGAACACGCAACAAACCTCTCTAACCACAGATGAAAAAAAACAACAAAACAAAAAAAACAGTAGAGTTTAGAGAGAACATTCCTGTATCAATTCAAATTCAAAAATAGTTATAGAGAAAATCACGCGGGTTACATGCCACACATAAAAAGCAAACATGTAAAAAGTAACATCATGGAAAGAAAAAAAAGAAAAGAAAAAAAAAACATATAAAAATCACCCACAACTCAACAATACCTCACCCAGTCATAAACTCACCAAAACAACATCTCAACCATTCCTATGCACACCAGTTTGCTCACACATTCAGACACATACGTGTGCGCACGCACTGTTGGAAACACTGCATATGTGTACACACATTTTTGTGAAATAAACCATAATTGATATTAAATCATTTAACTTATTAAAAGTAGTCGTATGATAAATATCAATGAAAGTAACAAACAATCTTTTATTACAATGTTAAGCAGTCTAAGATAATAACACGCGCACACATTTTTATGGCATAAAACATAATTTCTAAAACAAATTGTATGATATGAAAAGACATTAAAAAAAAAAAGGGGCCTCCCTATGCTTTAGATTGTCCTGTCCCTTCCTAGCTGAGCTCTGTTTCACCCTCGCCTCCCACCCCCTTCCTCGATCACTTGCTTCTCTCTCTCTCTCTGCTTTGGGTTTGTTCATTTTTTTTTTTTTTTTTTACATGCTCTGATTAAGCAGCAGAATTGAGGTGGGAATAAAACTTTTTATATCGCAAGGTTTTAAACTTAGGTACTCTGTAGCGTTTTTGCGAAAGCAGGAGTTCGAAATATTTTGCTAGCCCATGAGTACCATCACTTATAATCTTTTTTGCTCTGTCTCTCACACGGCATTCATACAAATCAATTTCATTTGCTCGCAGCCCACAATTTTGGCACATCTTGTACCAATTTTGTTCACAACACTTTTGTTTTTTTAGTCAGGCTTCTGTACCAGCAAATTAAAGAGAAGGAAAGGACAGACTCAATAAAGCATTGATAGAAATTCTGTAGAACTTTAACATTCACTTGAAGTCTCCGGAGTTTCTGAAGGAAAAAGATGCGAGAATGGCATTTCTTATTTAAGAGATCTGTGTTAGCAGTAAGGTTCACTTTATCATCAATGATAGTACCTAGATATTTGTATTCATGTACACGTTCAACCGCTACACCATCAATGCAAAGGTTCGGTAAAAATCCCACCTTGCAGGAAAACCCCCCAGACAAAACAAATTGCAAGCAGTATTTGAAGCTGGTAGAGTCAGCAGCATCCATCCATTCTCTAAAGCCAAGCGGGCCCAGCCAGCTATAGATGTATTTACAGACAGGAGGCAGCAGTGCACTCACCCTGAGTTCATCTTCATACTGTTTGGCCACATTGGGGTCCATGGTGATTTCTGGGGGAACCAGGGCGGGCATCTCTACAAACTCCAGATTGGCGTCGCCCACCAGTTTCCGTGCCAACCACAGGAACGGCTTTTCAAAGTTGTAGTTACTCTTGGCGCTGATGTCGTAGTACTGCACAACAGGTAGGTGGTATTCTGAATTAACAACCCCTTCAAATTCTCTCTCTGTTTTTTTTTTTTTTTTACAAGGTGGTAACACATGCCAAGCCAAGATGCTCTTGTGGGGACATGGAAGTTTGTGTAATGAAAACGAACACCAGAGTACAGACATGTACCCTGAAATCTATGCAACTATGGCCACAGCATTGTAAAATAAATAATCAGCCTGAAATGTATGAAACTATGGTTACAGCATTGTAAAATAAAATATCTGCCTGAAATGTATGAAACTATGGTTACAGCATTGTAAAATAAATAAATCAGCCTGAAATGTATGAAACTATGGTTACAGCATTGTAAAATAAAATATCTGCCTGAAATGTATGAAACTATGGCCACAGCATTGTAAAATAAAATATCTGCCTGAAATGTATGAAACTATGGTTACAGCATTGTAAAATAAATAATCAGCCTGAAATGTATGAAACTATGGTTACAGCATTGTAAAATAAAATATCTGCCTGAAATGTATGAAACTATGGCCACAGCATTGTAAAATAAATAATCAGCCTGAAATGTATGAAACTATGGTTACAGCATTGTAAAATAAATAATCAGCCTGAAATGTATGAAACTATGGTTACAGCATTGTAAAATAAAATATCTGCCTGAAATCTATGGAACTATGGTTACAGCATTGTAAAATAAATAACCTGATGCCCTGTCTTTCACTCTACAAGACCCGGCATCCTGAATTCCGTGTTCAGGCAGCACAGATGCTATGAAGTCCGTTTTTCTCACGCACGCATTTCATGTTCATAAAACAGACCTTACAAACAAACAAAAATAATGCACTGCTTCATGGATAAAACTGTGTTCATTATTTTGAAAACCAACAACATGCATAACGAGTTTTCATATAAAACAGGAATGGTTGGCAGCCATATACTTGCTTTCCAACCATGCCCCCCCCCCCCCCCCCCCCCCCCCCCCCCCCCCCCCCCCGTGTTTGTTACCTGCTAGATGTAATGCTTTCTCCATCATCACTACAATATCACTGCATCATACAATTTCAACATCACTCAGACAGTCAAGAGTTATATCTAGCACGCTCCTTTTCTTTGACATAGTCCAAGCAAGCGTAGTCAGTTCTTGCTATAATTAGCACAAGCTGCGCCCGCCCCCCCCCCCTCGTGCCTTTTTTTAAATAATTTTTTTTTTTTTACTTTTTACTTCCAGTCCCTGTGTGTATGCAGTTTGCAAATCTTATCTGTTCCCACCGGCACACGATGGCCTACACATACGAAAAGCCTTGGGATGGATGAATTAGCAGCTGAGAGGAGCTGAAAGTGGGGGAAACTGACAGCCGTGATCATGCCTTCTCCTCCATCACTACACCATCAGTGTCATCTATGACAAGAGACAGTGTCATACCACTGGACCGAAAGTGTACCAGAAGCAAAGATCACTGACCCCCAACGGGTCTTGGAAAGGACCCCCCTTCCTCTTTTCCCGGCTTACCTGCAAGTTCTTTTTCCTGTGAAAGACGATGGCTTTGGCTTTGACTTTTCTGTCCTTGATGTCGACTTTGTTGCCGCACAGCACGATGGGAATGTTCTCGCAGACGCGCACCAGGTCACGATGCCAGTTGGGCACGTTCTTGTAGGTCACGCGAGAGGTCACGTCAAACATGATCACTGCACACTGTCCTGAAAAAGGACAAAAAACCATATCACATTTAACCCTCTAGCATTCGGACTCTCTGAACACAAAATTGCCCCTAGATTTCGCATTCCATCACGAAATCAGGTCACCCACACATGCTGGCTGGCCTTTTGCCCTGAACACAAAATTGCCTCTTGATTTCGCATTCCATCATGAAATTGGGTCAGGCACACATGCTCGCTGGCCTTTCCCTCCTCCTATGTACATACCAGCAGCTATAATTACTTCCAGACACTCTACAGGGTTTCTACCTCTAGCCTGATAGAGGTTTAACATGTGGTAGCAATTAATGATGGTCACAGCGTGATGGAAATCTGTGTGGCAAATCCCTGATCAGGACTTGGGGGGGGGGGGTGGGGGGGGGTGGGGGGTGGGGGGGGGGGGGGGGGTGGTAATTATTCAATCCTAGCAAATCCAGGATCTGGACTAAGAGGGTTAAGGTGGACCACTGCGTCACTTTTAGCATATGTGTGTTTCTCAAAAACTAATAAAGCTATCTGCATGAAATTTGGTACACATACTAAGTGCATTAATTTAACTATCTGTGCAAAGTTTGAAGTATGTAAGTCAAGCAGATATGATAATATTAAAAAAAATATTTTTTAATAAGGGTCACTATTTAGCCCACCTCCTATTTTCAAAATATGCATCACATAATTATGTTCATAGTTTTTCCAGTTTGATTTGACATCGCTTTGCGCAATGATAACAAAAAATGATGTTTAAAGTAATAAAGTATTGTTTTCTGTCATCTTCAAAAATGCCAAAAAATTTTCATGTTTTTTTTTTTTTTTCATCACTTGGTATTGGAAAACTATAATAGCTACAGAGTTCAAACTGTCTCATTGCACTCAGTACACATTCCTACACCAGCACACCAAATTTCATTAAATTATTTTCATTAGGTAAAAAGTTACAGATGGGCCAAACAACACACCCATCCGAAAAAACCACTTTTGAGAAAAAACGCCCGTAAAGATTTAGCACACAATTTAATACATGAAACATATACCTACACACTCAAAATAATTTTTACATAGTAAAATAGCATCCCTACAACACTACTATGTGATTTTAAACAGGTTTTGTCCATGAATTTTTTTTTCAGAAGGCTCCAGGGGCATACACCTCTCCCTCTCCTGCCTGACGATTTTCACGCTCCGAGCGTCTTATTGTTTCTATTGTTTTTCTCTTTTCCTTAGCCCTTTCTGTTGACTTTCTGGTGGCTGTTTTGACTCTGAGAATGTCTGCTTTCTCAGCAAACACCTCTGCGTTGCTCCCTGCCACAAGATCAAGTTCTGCCAGCACGTCTAGTAGAGCTGAAGAACCTTTGTTGAAGCGCTGAACGCAGACCGCTACAGCAGAGTGGACCGTGCGTCTGCTTGCCCAGCGCTCCTTTGGGCAGGTTCTCCACACCAAGGAATGGAAAGACTCGTTAGAGTTTTGAGTCTTTCCATCCAGACAGCGCTGCAGAAGTTGGGGATCGCCAAGGCGCTTGTAGACGGTGGCTAGGGTGTCGGCCAGTTCCCGAGGAAGAGGATTGGTGTGGGACCGAGGTGGCTGGTTGTTTGCTTCAGCTCTTTGGAAAAAGCACCAGGACTCTTTCCCTGCAGGACATCTGTTATGATGGGGGTTGTCATCGGTGCTCAGTGTGTGGAAAAATGATGCCCACACTGCCTGCTCCATCCTGACAAGGTCCCCAGCGTTGTCCTTTATCGCTCGGCCGTAGTAGTTGGTCAGCTGTTTTATTCTTTCTTCCGTCAGCTTTCCTCTTCCTCCTATGGGCTGATGGATGGCCTTGTGTTTGTCAACCAGATTTCGAAGTGCTGTGCCCATTCTCTTTGTGACGTGGTTTACACACTCAATTTTTTGCACTTGGAAATCTGGTCCATATGGGGCATCAGCATTCACTGCAGCATGCGCCTTGGCATCCCCATCCCCAAGCATGAACTTGTAGCGGAAGTTGTGCATCTCCACCGACCTCCCGAATAAAATTGCTGCTGCTTCCGTCTCCATCGCTGCAGAAGATGTGTTGCAGTTCTTCTGGCAGTCAGGCTGATGTTTTTCCCACCACTCTGCATACTCTGGAGACTCTTCAGCAGGGCCTTGCTCACATGCCTGGCAGTAGTTGCTGAGGACTACGTAGTCCAGGATAAGCCCTGTGAAGAGTTCAATGACAGAGGCAATGCCATTGTGTGATGTCCTTCCTCTCCGCTGCCAACTGCCATCAAAGGAGACAGAGATATCCAGACAGCCATCGGGTGACAGTTGGCCTAGTCCAGACTCTCTGTACATGTCCCGCACATGTTCTGCTGCATCCTGGAGGTGTGTGTTGGCCGCTCTGCATGCTCCCTCGTGGTAGGTTTTTTGGTGATGGTTCCAGGTCTTCTGATGCATTAGTGGTGGCATGTTTACCATACCAAAAAACCGGGAGAGCTGCGTGTAGCCTATTCCAGAAGCAGCAGCTGCAGCAACAAGACGGCGGTTGATGTCGAAGCCTGTACAAACAGCTCCCGTCTTCTGGGATGTCATGGTCTGCGTCCCCGGCACCAGTTTGTTGCAGGAAAGACATCTCACCTCCAGACTGCATGCTGACCCCATCCTCTTGGTCTTGTCTTCAAATACAGATACCTGAAAACAATAAAATGTGTGAGAATGGAATTTTTAAGAGAGAGAGAGAGAGAGGGTGGGCTAGTGGAAGAGGGAGAGAGAGGAAGGTTGTGGGGGGGGGGGGGGGGGGGGGGGGGGGTAGCTTGTGGGAGAGGTGGTCTCTTTCAGCACCCAATAAAAAATATGGTTGCTGGTGGATTTGTGCTTTATCATTTTTTTTTTTTTTTTTTTTTTTTTTTTAATTCAACATCTGTGTGTGTGTGTGCACAAATGTTTGTGTGCAATTGTGCACAATGTGATAACTGTATGTGTGTGCTTATATTAAATTATAGCTTTCAATAAATTTTATCCAAAAAAAGAAGAGAAAATACTAATCATACTTACCCACTCAAACAAAGAAAAAAATGTACAGGTCCACACACACATTTCACACAGATATTCAATGTGAACAAAAAGTTGTTTTTTAAACACAAACTGTGTCAAACTCAGTAAACATTCTTTTGACAATTACTATAGAACTGAAAACTTACTCTGGAAACATACCACAAAACAACATGGCAATAGAATTAAAAAAAACAAAAAACAAACAAGGGGAAAAAAGTATTTTTAAAAAAAAAACAGGCACTAACTGCAAAACAAAAATGAAGGCACCAAAACGTTTTTTTGATACGATCTAACATTTAAAAAAATAAACTAAAATTGATAATGATATGTGCCAGGTATGTTTCCAAAAACACATAGATTTATGGGGGAAAAAGTGATTTTTTTTGCTTACCTTCGACTCGCATTTTTTGCACCGTAATGTGGTCACCAAGGTGTCCAATGTTGACACATCAACGATGATGTTCTGCGTCTCTCTGGAAACTTGTGGGTCCGGCATCAGATTGGCTTTTTTTTGCAGAGGCTCTTCATCAGAACTAGAGTCACTGTCAGCACACGTTTTTTTGAAAACTCCCAATTTTCTTTTCGAGGATAGAATAGAAGGGCTATCGGAAACATCGCGAGTGGATGTAGATGGAACTGCTAAGTGGGTCACCACTTCGCCAGGCGCTAGTTCATCAGTTTGTCCTTTTCTCTTTGTTCTCTTCCTTTTGCCGAAGTTGTTGACAGTCCTAAACTTCTTTCCGCCGTGTCGTGGCATTTTACAGACTCGTAATGATTTGCTTTGTCTAAAAACGTGGTTGAATCGCACAAAGACTGAAATCTGGTAGAAATTGGCCGCCATCTTGGATAAAAGTCACGTGACTGTTAGAACCAATCCGCTATTTTTTTACGGCGAGGAGCCAATCAGAGGCTTCGACTCAACCATATGCTTCTAGAAAAAGCTTTTCGGGTTCCTTCGGATTTGCTCTTCGTGTGTTTCCGTGAGTGGAAAAATCCATTGGGAAGCAGTTTGAAAAAGTAGGTCGGTGAATGACCTTCACACTGATACCAATGAAGGGGGGGTAGCGAAACCGGTCGGTAAGCGCGACGATCTCCAAACTGATGCAAACTTCGCATTTCTGGCCCACATTCGCTCAAAATACACCCACCCCTACCTCAGAAAATGATTTTATTTGCTATGAAATCCTTCAAAACAAACGAAATAAGTGATAGGAATGCAAAGTTGAAAGATTACTTGACCAAATGCAACCATAATCCCAAAAGGCATTTTTTTTTCATTTTTTGAGAAAACCTATGCCGCGGTCCCCCTTAAAAAATATTTTCTGCCTTATCTTCTGTAATGTTCCTGTATAGCTGTTTTCCAAATGACTTGAGTCAATCTCCAGGGTTCATACATACAGACTTGGTGGGAAGGGAAAAAGGCCTTTTAACCTTCAGCATTCTGCGATCTTTGGGAACCAATTTTCTCTGTCCCTGCATTCTCTTTTGGTGAACAAAAATTGTGACTTGTTTACAACTGTTATAACCATGGATGTATTTTATGCAGACACTTCATATTTTTGTATATATTACTAATGGAATGTTTTCGTATCAAGCAATGTGTTCGGCATGCATGTTTTGACATAGAATAAAACAAAACAGAAACCAGAAATGTGTTGACTTACTTTCGTTCACTGTGAGTGAAGATTTTTTTTTCTTAAAAGCAATCTACTAAACTGTTGTACTTCAGTCACAAACAAAGTATTTTGTTTTTTAGAAATCCAGAATGTGGATGAAGCTCGACTGTGTGGTCCCAGTCTTCCCAATGAGCCCACAGCACACTTACTCTGGGTAGGAGCTGGGTGAAGTTTAAAAAAAAAAAAAAAATTCACATGACTCATACGGGATTCAAACACACGACCATCCAGTCTGTAACCCAAGGTACAAAGCACTGCACCATGGCATGATTGTTTATAATATGACGATGGTGTGGTCTTTGTGTTGCAGTTAGTTGGTGATGTGTTTATAATATGATGATGGTCTGGTCATAGTGTGTGCTTTTAATTTTGAAAAATAAAGCACAGTTAGGTCTTGCAGGAGACAGTGAAATGGGATAAAACCAGAGAAGCGGCAACAGAACTTACCCTGAATGTAGTAGCCGTCTCTGAGACCTCCAAACTTCTCCTGGCCAGCTGTGTCCCATACATTGAACTTTATTTCTCCTCTGTTGGTGTGAAAACGCAGTGGATGAACTTCAACCCCCAGTGTGGCTGAAACACAACAAACGGTACTGCGTACACCACACACCTTCAGGATGGATTTGTCTGTCACCAGCACTTTTCACTCTTCTCCTGGGCACAACGCCCAGAGCTGCCCCCAGCAACATAACCGTCACTTCAGAGCGTTCATGTAATCAAAATTCCTGCCAATCTCATGAGAATATACATTTATTCATTCTTTTATATCCAAAATAATGGAATAAGCACTCGTGTGATTTCTTTATTCTTTATTTTTAAAATACGTCCAGTCCCTGTGTGAATGCGGTTTTGTAGATGTTGTCATCTGTTCCCACAATAAAAAACTCTTTCAAAAAGCAGAATGAATTTTAAGGTTAGACATGGATCCAAAAGTGGCCCAAAGCATGGTTTTTTTTTTAAGAATAAAAAAAAAAAAGCTGAATACACTTATGGACTTCCAAGTGTGAATTCAAAGAATCGCCAGCAAACAAAATGGCAATTGTTGAAATGTTTCGTGTTTGTGTGCATCATTGATAAAAAAGAAAAACAGTAAGCAGAAACTGGTTTTTCTGTAGTTGTTTCTGAATGTTTTACTTTAATTTTATCACAATACATGCATGCCTTCTAAAGTGATTGCAACACTAACTGTGACACACACAGATCAATGACCTTGTGTGTCTATGCATTATGATTCTCAAAGAAAACAAAACAGATGAAAACAAAAAGGGAAATAGCAGTTCCTGTCTTTATTTCTGCATCTAGCTTTAATTTGATCAAAATCCATGAAAACACTGTCGAGTTTTTGCATGTTAAATATGCACACACGCACTCATGGGCCATCTACTCTGTTTTCTGTCCAGCAGAAAGTGACCAAATGCTTTTGCTGTGCCCAGCAATGGGTTAACGCTTTTCTTGCACCTCTGGGTACTGGGTGACCCATGAACTCTGCTGGAGGTTAGTTAACAATCCCACCTTTCCTGTTACAAATTAGTCACTGCGTTGGGAAACTGGGACTACTGCTGAAAGATACCAATTCATTCTGTGCTGCATTCTATTCTCTCCTTAGCAAGTGTGTGTGTGAGTGTGTGTGTGTTAAATGTTACAAAATTTTGGCTTGAAGTATCAAAATAAAAAACCACCACTCACCCACATATTTTTTCTCAAACTCTCCTGTGACGTGACGTTTTACAAACGTTGTCTTGCCGACGCCACCATCACCAACAAGTACTAACTGCAACCCAAAGACCACACCATCGTCATATTATAAACACATCACCAACAAGTAAAGTACTAACTGCAACACAAAGACCACACCATCGTCATATTATAAACAAACACATCACCAACTAACTGCAACACAAAGACCACACCATCGTCATATTATAAACACATCAACAAGTACTAACTGCAACACAAAGACCACACCATCGTCATATTATAAACACATCACCAACGAGTACTAACAGCAACACAAAGACCACACCATCGTCATATTATAAACACATCACCGACAAGTGCTAACTGCAACACAAAGACCACACCATCGTCATATTATAAACACATCACCAACTAACTGCAACACAAAGACC
>JASPKP010004423.1:0-17678 GCA_030674155.1 Stramonita haemastoma | reverse complement strand
TGAAGGACAATGAAGGACAACTCAATGAAGGACAATTTAGAAGGCAATGAAAGGACAACTCATGAAGGACAATGAAGTACAACTCAATGAAGGGCAACTTAATGATGTACAACTCTATGAAGGACAATGAAGGACAACTCAATGAAGGACAACTAATGAAGGACAACTCAATGAAAACAATGAAGGACAACTCAATAAAGGACAACTCAATGAAGGACAATGAAGGACAACTCTATGAAGGACAACTCAATAGGAAAACTATGAAGGACAATGAAGGACAACTCAATGAAGGACAATGAAGACAACTCAATGAAGGACAACTTAATGAAGGACAATGAAGGACAACTCAATGAAGGGCAATGAAGGACAACTCAATGAAGGACAACTTAATGAAGGACAATAAGGACAACTCAATGAAGGACAATGAAGGACAACTCAATGAAGGACAATTGAATGACAGACTCAATGAAGGACAACTTAATGAAGGACAATGAAGGACAACTAATGAAGGACACTTAATGAAGGACAATGAAGCAACTCAATGAAGGACAACTCAATGAAGGACAATTAAGGACAACTCAATGAAGGACAATGAAGGACAACCTATGAAGGACAATAAAGGACAACTCAATGAAGGACAACTCAATGAAGGACAACTTAATGAAGGACAATGAAGGGCAACTCAATGAAGGACAATGAAGGCCAACTCAATGAAGGACAATTAAGGACAACTCAATGAAGGACAACTCAATGAAGGACAACCTAATGAAGGACAACTCAATGAAGGACAACTTAATAAAGGACAATGAAGGACAACTCAATGAAGGACAATTAAGGACAACTCAATGACGGACAACTCAATGAAGGACAACTCAATGAAGGTCATCAATGAGCAACTCAATGAAGGCAATAAGACAATCAATGAAGGACAACTCAATGAAGGTATCTCAATGAAGGACAACTCAATGAAGGACAACTTATAAGACAATGAAGGCACTCAATGAGGACAATGAAGGACAACTCAATGAAGGACAACTTAATAAAGGACAATGAAGGACAACTCAATGAAGGACAATGAAGGACAACTCAATGAAGGACAATGAAGGACAACTCAATGAAGGACAACTATAAGCAATGAAGGACAACTCAATGAAGGACAATGAAGGACAACTCAATGAAGGACAATGAAGGACAACTCAATGAAGGACAACTTAATGAAGGACAACTCACTGAAGCCTCACTATAAACGCTGTTACGCTCTGAACCATTTTGTTGGGATGTCTGCGTCAGTGATGACCTGATAGCATCACTTATGCTCTCTATCAAACAGAATATCCCATGAAGTGGGAATGTGGCTGCCTTAATGGTGAGGTACTTGGCAGCAGCCATACACACAAACTTCTCACCAGTGTGCACTTACAGCCTCTCAGTGGTTTGGAGGTGGGATGTGTGACACAGTGCATACTCTGGGTGAACCTTGGGGTCTTAGCCTAGGGAACACCCCAAAACAGCGATAGTGACGCTGCCTGCTAAGCACTGGTGAATCAGTTTTTGGAAACTGTATTGTATTGTTTCGTATGGCATTGTATTGTATTGTACTGCATTGTATTGTATACCACCCACACCACACTCATTCCTAGTGGAAAGGGGAAAAGTTTCAGGCACAAACCGAGATCAAACCATCACACACTACAAACCCAGACTTTTTGCTTTCTAGGCAGTGTGTTACCTATATACCACCGACCTATACAACATTGGGGAAGACCATTTCAAAGTGCAAGCTGAACTATAACTATACAATTTCTTATTATTATCATGTGGTGATATGTAACTATACAATTTCTTATTATTATCATGTTGTGATATGGCGTGACTGCTAACGTCTAGTAACTGCGGCTCATGCTTATTGTTACTCTGTTACTATGGAGTGTATTGGCTGTATGATTGACAGTCACGTGTGTGTTGTCCCCCTTTAACTATGCAGTGTGATGGTGTGATTCACAGTCTCAGCTATGTCAAAGCCTATTTGGTGAAACTTCCTTCAAACCTTTCAATTTTTTTCATGAACACTCTCCAAACTGAGCTGAGAGTTGATGCTTGTGAAAATGTTCAGCTGGAGCAGCAGCAACAACACTGGCGGCTGCTGCAACAACATCACCACCACAACAACAGCAGCAACAGTTACAGATTTGGGATGTCACTGTTCTTGTTGCTCCTAATGTTCAGTATTCGTGTCCTGTGGCTGCTGTAACGGCATCACCACCACAACAACAGCAGCAACACTCACAGATTTGGGATGTCACTGTTCTTGTTGCTCCTAATGTTCAAGTATTCGTGTGTCCTGTGGCTGCTGTAACGGCATCACCATAACAACAACAGCAGCAACACTCACAGATTAGTGATGTCACTGTTCTTGTTTCTCCTAATGTTCAGTATTCGTGCCCTGTCTTCATATTGTGTGGAGAAAACAGTGGCTGCTGTCCTGACAAAGAAAAGAGGTCTTTACCTCCATTATAGATATCCAGGTTGTCGTATCTGCAGCCGAAGGATAGTTTTATGTCCAAGTCCACCACATACAGCTGGATTCTCCTCCCTTCCTCTGCTGTCAGCGTCCATACGCAGTCCTGATGTCTGATCACACACACACACACACACACACACACACACACACACACACAAGCCTCAGATGTAATCAGTTACTCAATCAGCCTTGGTGTCTATCCACTAATAAACAGAATGTAACATAATGGAGAAAACAGCGGTGGAAGGAAAGCGGTTCAGTGAACAAGAGATTCACAGACAGACATGTGTGGACCTGACACAGGCAAGACAGGTTGAACTACTCTCAAATGGCCCTCACACCTGGATCCTTAAAAAATATGAGTCCCCTGAATAAAGATAGGAACAAAGAAGTACAGTAACCAGCGACAACTTCTTTCTCTACATGAAAATGATTTACCAAAGATTTCAACAAACAAAATGACAGCATTCACAAAATCTCACCTTTGATGAAAGCCAGAGCTCTAGCCGAAGAACAAACAAACCAAACCCTAACCAAAGAAAGAAAGAAACAAAAGACCAAAAAATAGAAAGATCAAAAACCCTCTAGATGACTTCATCTTTTGAAGACAGCATTTTATGTATCATTTTGAAGTACTCGATTTTTGTCTCCTGGTTGAACACTCTTCAAAGTTAAGCAAGACACCTTTCCCAGTTTAAATGTGTCTATCGTGTTTTGACCATTTATTTATTTATTTTTTTTTTTTTTTTTGGGGGGGGGGGGGACTACCAAATCTGCCTTTGGGAGATTATAATGGAATCAGAAAAAAATATGCTAAGACACGAATTGTAAAAACAAACAGAAGAAAACAAAGTCCCGCGGATCTGTGTCCTTTGCGTTTGGGGATCCTTTGAACAGAATGCAAGAGAAGTCACTCAGTGTGTACCCAGCCCTGTGGTCAGTCAGAGCAGAATAAACCCAGACATTGCCAGACACTTCAAGTGCTAACACTGGAAGAACATTTGAAAAAAGAAACCACCCTAAAATGAACTTTGCTTAGATCTCAGAGAATACAAGTCCCCACTTGACCAAAAGGATAAAAGTGAAGGTGTCCCATAAAGTCATACGGGGAGCGGGGCGTCAGTTTTGTGTATGCCAATATTTCCCCCCACCATCTAGATAGCCCCATTCCGACTTTAGCGATGGTGTATAAACATGACACCAATGTGCATGCTGTTTTTTGTGTGTCATCCAATCCTACTGGCACACAATAGACTACCCTTCCTAAAGAAGAACGGGTTTTTAACATGTGCGCAGATCTTCTGCATGCGTTTGCCCACGTGGCCTTAGTTTATAGTCTCGTCCGAAGAACTTTGCCATTCAGTGTGATTTTTTCATCAAACTGGGAAAAAAAGGGGAGGCTAGGAATCAGACCCAGAGCCTCACGGTTTATTTGTTGGCAGGCAAACGTCTTAATCGTCATGCCATCTTCTATCTTAGCCCTATATACATTCCATTATCATTATTAATATTATTACTTACGGCTTGTAGTTTCCAGGGTAGTTGCCAGATGTCAGCGTTTTGTTGCGGCCCTGTTCCACTGTCAGCTGGCCTCCCACAGGACATGCCATTCCGCTATCTGAAACATCAGTATCTGTCACATGTCTGTTTCAGTAAACAGCAGTATCTATCACATGTCTGTTTCAGTAAACAGCAGTATCTGTGACATGTCTGTTTCAGTAAACAGCAGTATCTGTGACATGTCTGTTTCAGTAAACAGCAGTATCTGTCACATGTCTTTTTCAGTAAACATTAGAATCAGTCACATGTCTGTTTCAGTAAACAGCAGTATCTGTCACATGTCTGTTTCAGTAAACAGCAGTATCTGTCACATGTCTGCTTCAGTAAACAGTAGTATCTGTGACATGTCTTTTTCAGTAAACATTAGAATCAGTCACATGCTGTTTCAGTAAACAGCAGTATCTGTGACATGTCTTTTTCAGTAAACATTAGAATCAGTCACATGCTGTTTCAGTAAACAGCAGTATCTGTGACATGTCTGTTTCAGTAAACAGCAGTATCTGTGATGTCTGTTTCAGTAAACAGCAGTATCGGGACATGTCTGTTTCAGTAACACAATGCAATGTCATCTGTGCACATGTCTGTTTCAGTAAACAGCAGTATCTGTCACATGTCTGTTTCAGTAAACAAACAGTATCTGTCACATAGTCTTGTATTCAGTAAACATTAGAACAGTCACATGCTTTTCAGTAAACAGCAGTATCTGTGACATGTCTGTTTCAGTAAACAGCAGTATCTGTCACATGTCTGTTTCAGTAAACAGCAGTATCTGTGACATGTCTGTTTCAGTAAACAGCAGTATCTGTACATGTCTGTTTCAGTAAACAGCAGTATCTGTCACATGTCTGTTTCAGTAAACAGCAGTATCTGTACATGTCTGTTTCAGTAAACAGCAGTATCTGTCACATGTCTGTTTCAGTAAACAGCAGTATCTGTGACATGTCTGTTTCAGTAAACAGCAGTATCTGTCACATGTCTGTTTCAGTAAACAGCAGTATCTGTGACATGTCTGTTTCAGTAAACAGCAGTATCTGTCACATGTCTGTTTCAGTAAACAGCAGTATCTGTGACATGTCTGTTTCAGTAAACAGCAGTATCTGTGACATGTCTGTTTCAGTAAACATCAGAATCAGGGGAGGATATGGTTTCCCATGAAAAAACACCTTCAGAGCTCTTGCTTACTCACTGAGCATGATTATTAAGATGAAACAACTTGACACGAGAGGATATTATGCAACTACCATCAATCGCTGACCCCAATATTCTTGCATGCCTTTTTGGGCAGCTTGTATGCTGTCTCTGTTTCTGATGCTGCATGTGCAGGCATCCAGGCAGTTCAGGCACTTGCGGGCCTGTGGACAGGAATGCCTGTTTGTCAGAACATTGCGCTCGCAATTTCACGACCGAGTTCGATTCCCATTCGGGATATTTCCCCTGGAGTTAACATCAGTGCTGACTCCACTCTTCCAAAAGTCTTCGGATGAGACTATAATCCGAGTCCACTGTGCGGCACCAGGCATCACATTGACAGATGAAAATGCTAGTGCAGCAAATCGACCAATTCAATCCATGTGTTCCCATTTTCGTAAGGAGTAGTGCCTGATTACATTAGTGTAACAGATACAGTTTCCAAAACTGCATAATACGGGGACTAGGAGTCCTATGCGAAACGCACGCAGAACATCTTGCGCAATAATCATGTTCCGCTTTTCGTAAGAGTAGCCATTGTTGAAAGATGACAAGATTTCAAAACTGCATCACACGGACTGGAGTAAAAAAGCACATGGTGCTTGTTCATATCCTTGATATAAAGATAAAAGAAAGACGACAGCGAATCAGCAGGACAGTGGGGGGGGGGGGGGGGGGGGGGGGCAGTGCAGGGTGTGAGTGCTTCCCTTCTTCCTGACTGCCTGAGTCAGTGAATGCTTGAAGCACCTGCACAGCATGTGACGGTGGCATGACTATGCCAGTAGTTCTGTCGTCACTGCTCACCATTCTGTCTTCACTGCTCACCATTCTGTCTTCATGCTCACATTCTGTCTTCACTGCTCACCATTCTGTCTTCACTGCTCACCGTTCTGTCTTCATTGCTCACCGTTCTGTCTTCATTGCTCACCGTTCTGTCTTCATTGCTCACCGTTCTGTCTTCATTGCTCACCGTTCTGTCTTCGCTGCTCACCGTTCTGTCTTCACTGCTCACCGTTCTGTCTTCACTGCTCACTTTCTGTCTTCACTGCTCACTATTCTTTCTTCACTGCTCACTATTCTGTCTTCACTGCTCGCCATTCTGTCTTCACTGCTCGCCATTCTGTCTTCACTGCTCGCCGTTTCCTGTCTTCCACTGCTCACCGTTCTGTCTTCACTGCTCACGTTCTGTCTTCACTGCTCACCGTTCTGTCTTCACTGCTCACTATTCTGTCTTCACTGCTCACTATTCTGTCTTCACTGCTCACTATTCTGTCTTCACTGCTCACCATTCTGTCTTCACTGCTCACTATTCTTTCTTCACTTCTCACTATTCTTTCTTCACTGCTCACTATTCTTTCTTCACTGCTCACATTTCTTTCTTCACTGCTCACATTTCTTTCTTCACTGCTCATCATTCTGTCTGCATGATCTTCACACACAGCCTTCCTATCTATTCTACCAGTTGGGGAAAGCAATATAAAACATGTCCTATGAAGGCAACAATGGTAACGATAGAAAAAAAAAGAGGAAATCAAGAGATACACAGTCATGATGTAAGTTCATCATGGGAACGAGACAAAAGATGAACAAAACCATCCCAAAATGGTGACAGCGTTTTTACCATAGCCACTGGTGGTAGGTCAGGTTGAATTTTTTTTCAATAGTTATAACAAATACCTGTATTTTTTTTTTACAAATGTCATGTATAGGATCATATATTTCACAGGACATAAAAGTTTACAACAATAACCATCTAACTTTCGTAATAGATAACATCAATAAAGATTATGTCACTATAAAATCAATTATCTATGGATGCCCACATTTCACTACAAACATAAATATAGACACATACCGACACATACATGACTACAAAAATAATGCCTATGTTTCAGTACAAACAACATCAAGAATAAGGACACATATTCCACAAAAAGATTACCTTTAACCTTGTCCCTTCAGAATGCACGCTGTTGGGCAACCAACCATCTTACCCTTCCCTTTATACTGCTTGTCACCAGGTAAAGATGGCTCTGCTTGATACCACGCAACGCCCACGTTGGGCAATCTGTTTTTTAAAAAATCTCCTGCTTTCCTTCCTTCAAGAGAATCCAAACTATCCCACGTCACCAGTAAGCCCGACACATACTGTAGCAATTAAGACCTGGCAGGTCGGTGAGCTGGTCATAGTTCACTTGTAATTAGCTTTCAAAGATAGAACACATGCAGAATAAGAATTGGCGGATTCGTGGGAACCTTAGTAGGTGTGAAAGAAGGGCCATGATCCTACACAGTGATTATATTTTTCTCATTTTTCTTTTGACTGTGTATTCATGGATTTACTTTTTTTTTTGGTAATGACAAGGTTGAAGTGCAAGATTTCTCTGTACACATAGTAAGGTAAGAAAGAATGTTCCCCCTTTCTGTTTGTTCAATACGACGCATGTTGCAAGTACATCTGTGGTCATTTTTAAAGTGTTTGGTGGGTCAAACTCACTCTCACAACTAATACAAAACTACATTATGCGGTCTAAAAGTATTTTTTGCTACAAGGTTTTAAATTCATCTACCCAACACTCCGAGATTCAAAATACTAAAAGAGTTTTCAGGTACTGAAAAAAAAAGGAAGGTGCTAAAAATGCTACGTGGGCAACCTTTGTGCAAATAGGTACAGTGCACGTATACTGGGAAAGAGGGATTCTTCCCTTTAATAAAGAGATAGTGTTTACTAGACCTACATTAATTTTCCAAAACAGTAATCACCATCAAGTAAGATACATTCCATGACAGACATGGCGATTGATACAATACATCCCTCTATTTAACAACAAACATTATCAACAACATACATACATTTCCCTACAAACATGATTCTCTCTCTGTTTCTTTCCCTGTACGTCTTATTCTGTCTCTTTATATATATATATATATATATATATATATATATATATATATATATATATATATATATATATATATATATATATTATATATATATATTGTGTGTGTGTGTGTGTGTGCAATTACAAGCCTCCATCAGCCACAAAGACACACATTTTATAGCAAAAATGACCTGTAGCACAGACCTAAAGTTGACAACAAAATGGCCTTCAATATATACCTGTGATGTTGTCGAATGATGTGTACAGCAGTTTAAACCCCTTTCCTGAGGACGTGCCATCGGAGTGAAAACGAATGTACACCTGCCTTCCGAAACTGACAAAACACAGGCCGCGGATCCTCGCCACACAGTTTGGCGATGCGATGCATCAGCGATTAATGAAGACAACAGGAGCATTGAAGGCACTCAATGAAGAAACAACCATGAAGGACAACTAATGAAGACAATGAAGGTACAACTCAGTAGAAGGACAACTGAAAGACAACTTAATGAAGGACAATGAAGGACAACTCATGAAGGACAATGAAGGACAACTCAATGAAAGGACAACTCAATGAAGGACAACGTCAAGAAACAATGAAGGACAACTCTAAAGGACAACTCAATGAAGGACAATGAAGGACAACTCAATGAAGGACAACTTAATGAAGGACAACTCAATGAAGGACAATGAAGGACAACTCAATGAAGGACAATGAAGGACAACTCATGAAGGACAACTCAATGAAGGACAATGAAGGACAACTCAATGAAGGACAATGAAGGACAACTCAATGAAGGACAATGAGGACAACTCAATGAAGGACAATGAAGGACAACTCAATGAAGACACTTAATGAAGGACAATGAAGGACAACTCAATGAAGGACAATGAAGGACAACTCAATGAAGGACAATATGAAGGACAACTTAATGAAGGACAATGAAGGACAACTCAATGAAGGACAATGAAGGACAACTCAATGAAGGACAACTTAATGAATGGACAACTATGAAGGACAACTCAATGAAGGACAATGAAGGACAACTATGAAGGAAATAAGGACAACTCAATGAAGGACAATTGAAGGACAACTCAATGAAGGACAATGAAGGACAACTATGAAGGACAATGAAGGCTCAACTCAATGAAGGACAACTTAAGAAACAATGAAGGCAACTCAATGAAGGACTAACATCAATGAAGGACAACTCAATGAAGGACAACTTAATAAAGGACAATGAAGGACAACTCAATGAAGGACAATTAATGGACAAAAACTCAATGAGACAGAACAACTCAATGAAAGACAACTCAATGAAGGTCATCTCAATGAAGGTCATCTCAATGAAGGACAACTCAGTGAAGGACAATTAAGGACAACTCAATGAAGGACAACTCAATGACGGTCATCTCAATGAAGGACAACTCAATGAAGGACAACTTAATCAAAACAGACAATGAAGGACAACTCAATGAAGGACAATGAAGGACACACTCTCAATGAAGGACAACTTAAAATGAAGGACAACTCAATGAAGCTTCACTATAAACATACGCTGTTACGCTCTGAACCATTTTGTTGGGATGTCTGCGTCAGTGATGACCTGATAGCATCACTTATGCTCTCTATCAAACAGAATATCCCATGAAGTGGGAATATGGCTGCCTTAATGGTGAGGTACTTGGCAGCAGCCATACACACAAACTTCTCACCAGTGTGCACTTACAGCCTCTCAGTGGTTTGGAGGTGGGATGTGTGACACAGTGCATACTCTGGGTGAACCTTGGGGTCTTAGCCTAGGGAACACCCCAAAACAGCGATAGTGACCGCTGTTCTTAGCTAAGCGCTGGTGAATCACGGTTATGGGAATTGTATTTTGTGTTGTGCTGTATTGTATTGTATTGTGTTGATTGTATTGTATGTGTTGTATTGTATGGTATTGTGTTGTATTGTATTGATTTCATTGTATTGTATACCACCCACACCACCACTCACTTCCTAGTGGAAAGGGGAAAAGTTTCAGGCACAAACCGAGATCAAACCATCACACACTACAAACCCAGACTTTTTGCTTTCTAGGCAGTGTGTTACCTATATACCACCGACCTATACAACATTGGGGAAGACCATTTCAAAGTGCAAGCTGAACTATAACTATACAATTTCTTATTATTATCATGTGGTGATATGTAACTATACAATTTCTTATTATTATCAAGTGGTGATATGACGTGACTGCTAACGTCTAGTAACTGCGGCTCATGCTTATTGCTACCTTGCTACTATGGAGTGTATTGGCTGTGTGATTGACAGTCACGTGTGAGTTGTCCCCCTTTAACTATGCAGTGTGATGGTGTGATTCACAGTCTCAGCTACGTCAAAGCCTATTTGGTGAAACTTACTTCAAACCTTTCAATCTTTTTCATGAACACTCCAAACTGAACTGAGAGTCGATGCTTGTGAAAATGTTCAGCTGGAGCAGCAGCAACAACACTGGCTGCTGCAACAACATCACCACAACAACAACAGCAGCAACACTCACAGATTTGGGATGTCACTGTTCTTGTTGCTCCTAATGTTCAGTATTCGTGTCCTGTGGCTGCTGTAACGGCATCACCACCACAACAACAGCAGCAACACTCACAGATTTGGGATGTCACTGTTCTTGTTGCTCCTAATGTTCAGTATTCGTGTCCTGTGGCTGCTGTAACGGCATCACCATAACAATAACAGCAGCAACACTCACAGATTTGGGATGTCACTGTTCTTGTTGCTCCTAATGCTCAGTATTCGTGTCCTGTCTTCATATTGTGTGGAGAAAACAGTGGCTGCTGTCTTGACAAAGAAAAGAGGTCTTTACCTCCATTATAGATATCCAGGTTGTCGTATCTGCAGTTTCCGGCATGTTCTATGTCCAAGTCCACCACATACAGCTGGATTCTCCTCCCTTCCTCTGCCGTCAGCGTCCATACGCAGTCCTGATGTCTGATCACACACACACACACACACACACACACACACACACACACACACACACACACACACACAGAGCTCAGTTAATCAGTTACTCAATCAGCCTTGATCTCTATCCACCAACAAACAGAATGTAACATAATGGAGAAAACAGAGGCGGAGAGAAAGCGGTTCAGTGAACAAGAGATTCACAGACAGACATGTATGGACCTGACACAGGCAAGACAGGTTGAACTACTCTCAAATGGCCTTCACACCTGGATCATTAAAAAATATGAGTCCCCTGAATAAAGATAGGAACAAGGAAGTACAGTAACCAGCGACAACTTCTTTCTCTACATGAAAATGATTTACCAAAGATTTCAACAAACAAAATGACAGCATTCACAAAATCTCACCTTTGATGAAAGCCAGAGCTCTAGCCGAAGAACAAACAAACCAAACCCTAACCAAAGAAAGAAGGAAACAAAAGACCAAAAAATAGAAAGATCAAAAACCCTCTAGATGACTTCATCTTTTGAAGACAGCATTTTATGTATCATTTTGAAGTAGGCACCATGCCTTTGGCCTGACAGGACTCGATTTTGTCTCCTGATTGAAAACTCTTCAAAGGTTAAGCAAGACACCTTTCCCAGTTTAAATGCGTCTATCGCATTTTCACACTTTTTTTTTGGAGGGGGGGGGGGGGGGGGGGGGGGGGCTACCAAATCTGCCTTTGGGAGATTATAATGGAATCAGGAAAAATATGCTAAGATACGTGTTGTAAAAACAAACAGAAGAAAACAAAGTCCCGCGGATCTGTGTCCTTTGCGTTTGGGGATCCTTTGAACAGAATGCAAGAGAAGTCACTCAGTGTGTACCCAGCCCTGTGGTCAGTCAGAGCAGAATAAACCCAGACATTGCCAGACACTTCAAGTGCTAACACCGGAAGAACATTTGAAAAAAACACACCCTAAAATGAACTTTGCTTAGATCTCAGAAGAGATACAAGTCCCCGCTTGACCAACTAACAAATAATCATTAAACTTAATTATTGAGACTATGAGGAAGTAGTGATTGAGAAAACATTTGCAAGCAGCCTGTTACAACTTAGTTATTATGAATATGACTTATCAAACATCAAAAGCAACAAGACTTGAGTGAGATATTTTTTCTTTCCAGATGGTAGTCAGTTTTGACAGTGCTGTTATTGTCTGTGCAATCCTGCATACTACCTCTGGCTTGGACCCCTTGTCTGATACAATGGCTCCCAAGTACTTGAAGCTTTGAACTATTTCCAGCTTCTGGTCATTGACCCCGATATCAGTGCAGATGCCCTAGGTGTTATTGGTAATCAGTTTGGTCTTTTCTGCACTGATTTCCATGCCGTATGTTTTAGAGGCCTTGTTCAGGTGTTCTGTTAAGCTGGCAAGCTCCTGTTCTGATCCTGCTAGTCCGTCAATGTCATCTGTGAAGCGAAGGTTTGTGATTGTTCTGCCACCAATGCTGACTGATCCTTTATGGTGTTCCAGTGCATCAGCCATAATTCTCTCAAGGAAGATGTTGGAAAGAGTGGGTGAGAGTAGACAGCCCTGCCTTACTCCAACTGTTGTTCGAAACCACTCTCCAAAGATGCTGTTGTAGCACACTGCACTGGTGGTCTTGTTGTACAGCTCTTTGATGACTCTGATCAGGTATACTTTGATGCTGTACAAATTCATGGTTGCCTACAAAGCTGCATGCCACACCCTGTCGAATGCATTCTTAAAATCAATAGATATGTGGTAGAGGTCTTGTTGGTGTTGAAGGTACCGCTCACAGAATATTCTGAGGTTGAATATCTGTTCAGTTGTGCTACGCCTTTCTCTGAAACCTGCTTGTTCCTTAGCAATGATGGTCTCTGATTGTGGCTTCAGTCTGTTCAATAATGATTATCTACAACATGACCTTGCTTGGGTGGCATATGAGGCTGATTGTGCGGTAATTATGGCACTGCAGAAGATTTCCTTTCTTGGGGAGGGTGATGATGAGTGACTGTGTCCACGGTGTTGGCCATTTTCCTGTCTGACAGATCTTGTTGCAGATTTTTAGTAGAGCATTGATCATGGCTTCCCCTCCAGCTTGAACCAACTCAGCAGGAATGTTGTCAGCCCCTGCTGACTTCACCTTTTTTCAGTGATCTGACTGCTGTTTCCACTTCATTTCAGAGGACAGGATGGCTGTCTGTATCTGTGCTTGTGGGGACATTGAGGACTTCTGGATCCCCTGTGGTTTTGAAGTTATACAGGTCAGAGCAGTATTCTCTCCACCTGTTCAGAATATCCTGGTCATCAGTGAGGCACTTCCCAATTTTGTCTTGGATTGTTGAGCTTCTTCCCTGTTTTGTACCAGTCAGGTCTTTCGCCAGATGATATGCTTTCTTGCTGTTGTTTTTCTTGATGTTTTCTTCAATATCCTGGCACTGTTCGCCAATCCATGTCTCCTTTGCTTCTGTCATGGACTTCCTGATTCTTTTGAGTGCCCTATATTGTTCTGCTCTTTCTGTGGTTTCCACTTTCATTCAATTATAATAAACGCCTATGTGCATGCTGTTTTTTGTGTATTATCCAATCCTACTGGCACACAATAGATTACCTTTCCTAAAGAAGAACGGGTTTTTAACATGTGCGCAGAATCTTTTGCATGCGTTTGCACACGTGGCCTTAGTTTATAGTCATCAGCCGAAGAACTTTGCCATTCAGTGTGACTTTTTCATCAAACTGGGAAGAAAAGGGGAGGCTAGGAATCAAACCCAGAGCCTCATGCTTTATTTGTTGGCAGGCAAATGTCTTAATCGTCATGCCATCTTCTTCCTTAGCCCTGTATACATTCCATTATCATTATTAATATTATTGTATTTTGTATTTTGTACCACTTTATGTCACGCAGATTTCTCTGCGTGAAATTCGGGCTGCTCTCCCCGGGGAGAGCGCGTCGCCACATGTGCAGCGCCTACCCATTTTTTTTCTTTTTCCTGCATGCAAGTGTATTTGTTTCCCTATCAGAGTGGCTTCTTTCTACAGAATTTTGCCAGGGACAACCCCCTTGTTGCCGTGGGTTCTTTTATGTGCGCTAAATAGTGATGTGTAACACACGGGACCTCGGTTTATCGTCTCATCCGAAAGACTAGCGCCCAGACCACCACTCAGGGTCTAATGGATGGGGAAAAAGTTTTGGGTCCAAACGGGGTACGAACCCCGCACACTCCGACCCGGACTTTTTGCTTTCTAGGACTTTTTGCTTTCTAGGCAAGGCGCGTGACCACCTAGACCACCGATCCACCTATTACTTACGCATTGTAACGATTCGGGTAGTTGGGAGATGTCAGCGTTTTGTTGCGGCCCTGTTCCACTGTCAGCTGGCCTCCCATAGGACATGCCATTCCGCTACCTGAAACAGCAGTATCTGTGACATGTCTGTTTCAGTAAACAGCAGTATCTGTCACATGTCTGTTTCAGTAAACATCAGGATCTGTGACATGTCTGTTTCAGTAAACAGCAGTATCTGTGACATGTCTGTTTCAGTAAACAGCAGTATCTGTCACATGTCTGTTTCAGTAAACAGCAGTATCTGTGACATGTCTGTTTCAGTAAACAGCAGTATCTGTCACATGTCTGTTTCAGTAAACAGCAGTATCTGTCACATGTCTGTTTCAGTAAACAGCAGTATCTGTCACATGTCTGTTTCAGTAAACAGCAGTATCTGTCACATGTCTGTCTCAGTAAACAGCAGTATCTGTCACATGTCTGTCTCAGTAAACAGCAGTATCTGTGACATGTCTGTCTCAGTAAACAGCAGTATCTGTGACATGTCTGTTTCAGTAAACAGCAGAATCAGGGGAGGATATGGTTACCATGAAAAAAACCTTCAGAGCCTCTTGCTTACTCCAACTGAGAATGATTATTGAAAGATGAAACAACTTGACACAGAGAGGATATTATGCAACTACCATCAATCTGCTGACCCCAATATTCTGTATGCCTTTTTTGGGGGGCAGCTTGTATGCTGTCTCTGTTTCTGATGCTGCATTGTGCAGGCATCCAGGCTAGTTCAGGCACTTGCAGCCTGTACTGCACAGCTGAAATCAGCCAGGACAGGGGGGGGGGGGGGGAGGGGGGGGCGCAGGGTGTGAGTGTTTCACTTCCTGACTGCCGGAGTCTGTGACTGCTTGAAGCACCAGTACAGCTTCATGGTGGTGTGGCTCTGCCAGTAGTTCTATCGTCACTGCTCACCATTCTGTCTTCATTGCTCACCATTCTGTCTTCATTGCTCACCATCCTGTCGTCATTGCTCACCATTCTGTCTTCACTGCTCACCATTCTGTCTTCACTGCTCACCATTCTGTCTTCACTGCTCACCATTCTTTCAAACATGTCCTATGAAGGCAACAATGGTAACGATAGAAAAAAAAAGAGGAAACCAAGAGATACACAGTCATGATGTAAGTTCATCATGAGAACGAGACAAAAGATGAACAAAACCATCCCAAAATGGCGACAGCGTTTTTACCATAGCCACTGGTGTGTTGTGCGGGTTGTGTTCCGTGTTTCAGTAAACAGCAGTATCTGTCACATGTCTGTTTCAGTAAACATCCGTAACAGGGACATGTCTGTTTCAGTAAACATCACTATCAGTAATATGTCTGTTTCAGTAAACAGCAGTATCTGTGACATGTCTGTTTCAGTAAACATCACTATCAGTAATATGTCTGTTTCAGTAAACAGCAGTATCAGTGACATGTCTGGTTTCAGTAAACATCGGCATCAGTGACATGTCTGTTTGAATAAACATCGGCATCAGTGACATGTCTGTTTGAATAAACATCGGCATCAGTGACATGTCTGTTTGAATAAACATCGGCGTCAGTGACATGTCTGTTTGAATAAACATCGGCATCAGTGACATGTCTGTTTCAGTAAACATCAGTATCTGTGACATGTCTGTTTGAATAAACATCGGCATCAGTGACATGTCTGTTTGAATAAACATCGGCATCAGTGACATGTCTGTTTGAATAAACATCGGCATCAGTGACATGTCTGTTTGAACAAACATCGGCATCAGTGACATGTCTGTTTCAGTAAACATCAGTATCTGTGACATGTCTGTTTGAATAAACATCGACATCAGTGACATGTCTGTTTGAATAAACATCGGCATCAGTGACATGTCTGTTTGAATAAACAGCGGCATCAGTGACATGTCTGTTTGAGTAAAGATCGGTATCAGTGACATGTTTCTTTCAGTAAACAGTGACATATCGTTTTTGAGCAAACATTGGCATCAGTATGATAGACCTGATGACGGTTTATTGTACGCAAAAGAGGAGCAATATAAAGAGTGAAAAGAACAGAGCTCAGTACTGATCCTTGTGGGACACCACATTCCATTTTGACAGGTTGTGATTGACTGTTGTTTATAACAGCTGTCAGAAAGTGGTGTGTAAGATGTAAGGCAAACCAATCTGAGGGCAGTGCCATTAATACCAAACGGTTTTTGCAGGTGGGAAATTGAAGCCATCCATATGGATATGTAACATACAAGTCAAACGAACTGAAAAAATATTTTTAAAACACACACACAACACACACACACACACACACACACACACACACACCACACACACACACACACACATCCCCTCCACGATGTATACTTAGAGGAGACATGAATGGTCTAGGGTGTCAAAGGCTGCTGACATGTCAAAAAGAGTAAGCTGGGACATAATTATTTCCTAAATTTTAATGACAAGCAAGCAAAAGATTATTTAATTAACGGGCGGACTGCAGTTCATCAGGATGGTTTGGGATGGTTTTGTTCATCATTTAAAGATGACTAGAACCATTCCAAAATTGGTGGTAATCTGTTTACCATGGCTACTGGTGGTAGTGCGGGTTGTGGTCGTGCTTAAACTTGACACAGCTGTGAACATCACTTTGAATCCTTTGCCTCTGATAGATCCATCAGAGACAAACTGGATGTACATCTGCCGGCCGGTGCTGGAGTACTGAGGCTCGAAGTCACTGCCGCATAATCTGGCCAGGAGGTTGTCATCCCCGGGTTGTCCTGAAACCACACAACAAGGACTAGACACAGTGCAGAAACCACTCTTGTGATCATTTGAAAGTAAAGCGCCAAATCCTAATTAACGTTGAATCGTTGAGAATCTTGTTATATTTGAGGGTCTTTTTTTTTTACCAGTCTCTAATAAAAGGTACATATAGGCAGGCGCGAGCACGAACACACTCACACACGCACGCACGCACGCACACACACACTTCAGACTCTACTTCTCCTGAAAGTCCTTCAGATGAGACTATAAACCAAGGCCCCTTGTACGAACACACGCAGAAGTTCTTGCATACACACCATTAGGCATAACCAGCTGTGCCTTCCGAAAGAACACATCACTACAGGCTGGTAGGAACGGATGACAAAGTGTTAAAGAATGCACGCACACAGTGTGCTAATACATCATCCCCGAAGTCAAAATACAGCTTCCTCTGGTAAAGGTAGGTAAAGGTGTTTCAAT
>JASPKP010004422.1:0-17680 GCA_030674155.1 Stramonita haemastoma | reverse complement strand
AAACCCATGTAACAGCTAACAACAATCTAAGGTAAACCCCAACTGGACTCTTACATAGAAAAAACAGACATCAGCGAAGGGGTTTTACAAGAGAAAATGTTTCAAAACACGCAGTAAAAAATTTGTTCATGTCATCCTAGTTTAAAAAAGGTAAAAAGGTAAAGGTGTCCCATGAACCTTTTGGTCTCTTTTCTTTTCTTTCTTTTATTTTTTTATATCGAGGTTTATGGGTTTAGGGATAAGCACTTTTTGTGTTTTTTTTTTTTTACATCCAGTCCCTGTGTGTATCATTTTGTAAATGTCTCTTTTCCCCCCGGGCCAAGAAAACCCCTACTCTTCGAAAAGGGGAACAGGATTTTAAGTGTGCGCAAATGTTTTGCCTGCTTTCAACCCGGGCCCTTGGTTTTAGTCTCATCCAAAGGGAAAAAGAAGGCATCGAGGCTCATTTTCCTGGGGGCCAACTATTGAGGGGGGACCCTCCCTCTCCCTCCGCTTTACCTTCCCTGAACACAAAGAGGGAGGACCCATTTAAGCTAGGTGAACTGGAGGACTGTACTAAAGTGAAGGCAAGCAAACGGTCCCCATTCAATTTGAACCCCGGTGGATGCTGTGCTTAACCTTAGCCTGGCTTTGACCACCCTGAGCTATCCCGTCCCCATCATCCAAAATTTTTATTGACTGAAATTTTGTTGCGTTTTTTGGAAAGGGGAAACGAAAAACCGAATGTTTAGTATAAAAAAAAGTTTTTTTTTCATCCCTCAAAAAAACGATAAGCCCCTCTAAAACAGTATTAGGGTTTCCCAAGGATGATGATAAAAAGGTGGAAAAAAAGTGAGGTTTATTTTCCCCCCCCCCCCCCCTCTTGTGAAGTCACGGGTGGTTTTGGTTAAAATCTCAGTCTTGCATTTAAGGGAAAAATCATAGGGTAATTCAATGCAAAATCTAGTGATTCTCATTTCCTTCATGTACATCTTGAAAAACATGCCGGAGACAAAAAAAATTTAAATTTTCCTACTTATATTTTTCAACATACGGGTTTCCAAAAACTTGAAGAAAACTACTTATTAAAAAGGGGCTCCCAAACGCATAGGGTTAAAAGCTGCAAAAAAAAAGTGGCAAGGCATTAAAACGCACATATTCTAAAAAAACCATATTTTGTCCATGAAGTACGTTATAGTATAGTCGAAAATGCGTGCTGGGAGTATATCTTAGGAAAAAAAACAAAATAGGAAATGGATATCTTTCTGTAACTCCTCTTTTTTTTAAAATTAGACTTTTCCTTTGTTCAAAATTTTCGATTTTCTAAATTTGAACGTAGACAAAAATTTGTTTTATTCTCACATTAAGATTATATGCATTCCGGGCAAAATTTGCGAAGAAGTGATTTCATGTCTGGGAAAACAATGAACCCTGCACTTTTTTTTTTTTTTTTTTTTTTTTTTTTTTCAGCTATCCTCATGTTATGCAGGGTTTTAAATTTTGTCTTTTGCTCCCATCAGCAACATTCCTACTTTCCCCAAAAAAAAGGAACGGTTTTCACATGCCGCTCCAAGACCGGGTTTTTGGGAAAGACTTTGGGGAAATGGTGATTGCACGACGTTGCTCCGAGGGAAAGTCCTCTTGTGGCAATTCCAAACAGGGTCAGCAATCACCAGCACAACGGGGAAAGCTCTAACCAGCCAGGGTTTTGGTTTCCTATTTAATGTGTGTGTGTGTGTGTGTGTGTGGTGTGGTTTTTGGGGTGTGTGTGGGGGTGGTTGGTGTGGGGTTTTTGTGTGTGTTGTTGTGTGTTTGTGTGGTGTGTGTGTGTGTGTGTGTGTGTGTGGGTTTTGGTTTAAGGGTATAATGTTTTTAGTTCATAATACTCCAGCACAACGCCTTTAAAAATGTGTGTGTGTGTGTTGTGTGTGTGTGTGTGTGTTTTGTGTGTGTGTGTGTGTGTGTGTGGGGTGTGTTGTGTGTGGTGTGTGTGAGCAATTGCTTTCTTGCGGTCTTTTTGCTTTCAAAACATGTAGTGCAAAAAAGCTTGTGTGAAAAGTTTAAGTATGCATACTGTTTGCATACTAAAAATTTAAATAAATAAATAAATAATTTTAAATTATTTATGGTGTGGTGTGTGTGTTGTGTGTTGGGGGTGTGTGGTGTGTGTTTAGGGTATTGTATTTTTTTGTTCATGTATACGGGCAAAACAGTAAAACGCTTTAAAAGTGTGTGGGTGTGTGTGCGTGCGTGCGTGGCGCGTGGGGGTGTGTGTTTGTGCCTCGTGTGTGTTTGGCCTGCATATTAAGGGCAGTGCCCCTCTCTCCCTTGCGCTTTACCTTTCCGACCCTAAAATTGCAGACCCCTTTTAAAAACTTGGTGAATGGGGAACTTATTTAAAAGCCAAGGCATGAAAAACAGTTACCCGGGTTTGGGGTACCTGGGTGTGAAAAAGGGAAAGCCGGGGTAGAGGATGCTTATTAGCTCGTGATCTCTGCCCCCGGTTTTCCAATCTCGTTCAAGGGGAATATTCCCGGGATATAACATCTTTTCCGACTCCACCCTTTCCCAAAAATGTCCTTCGGATAGACTTAAACCGGGGGTCCGTGTGTGAACACACAAAAAAACATCTTGAACACGCATTAAAAACCCTTTCCCACTTTTTTAGAGTTGGCCTTTGGGGGGCCAGGGGAAAAGGATAAAAAAATTGACCAAAATACATACCAGGGGTACAGGATGTAAAAAACACATGAGTGCTTATCCAATTGCCCGAAATAAAAGATACCCCCCAAAAAACAAACAAACAAAAAAACCCAAAAAAAAACCCCAAACAAACCAAATTCATTTGGCAAGCAGGGGTGCTTAAATTGCCGGGAAAAAAAAGCAATGCCTAACCACGAGTTACGCATTCTTTTTTTTTGTAGATAAATTTAATATTTGTAACAAAGTATACTTTTAGGCCGCAAAATTAATTTTTGATTAGTTTATTAGTAAAATTGACTCCCCCAAAACCGCTAAAAAGCCCCACTGATTACTTGAAACATGACATGTAATTTTAACAAACAGATTGCTTCATTTACATTTAATATCTAGTGTGCCATTTTTCGAAAAATTTTTGAAGGGGAAATCACTTTGGGCATTCAAAAAGTCAGTCCACCCCCATGCAACCACACACCCAAAAACACACACACACACACACACAACACACACACACAACCAACACACAAAACACACACCACAACACACACACACACAACCACACACACACACAACCATCCTGCAGCCCCAAATCTTTGTTTCCACCAGGGTTCTGTCTTTAGAAAGCTGATAAAAGAGTGAATATGATTCTCACGGGCCTCTACACCTTATTCTTTTGCTGCCCCACATTCTGTGAGGTTCCCGTTTACGTTCCTACACTGCTCATCTCAACATTCTGGGGACAACCACCCCGAGGGAACCTTTAGTCGCACCCCTAGGGGGGGAGTCCACAGGACTATCAATTTTCAGGTGCCAGGGGCTAACAGCCCTAGGGGGCCCCCCCTGTTTTCTGGGCACTTGGGGGTTTTTCAGGTGCCGTTCTTAGCTAACATATGCAGGAACCACCTACTAAACCCCCTATAACAACAGTTTTAGCCAGCGGGGAGCCAGAGTGAGTCACCCACCCGAGGTGGCAACCCACACAACGTCCCCCCTATGACGTCCTCCATGAACCCCATTCCAAAGGCTCTGACACAAACTCACCACAGGCACAGAATTTATGGGGGAAAAAAAATCTGGGTCCCATGAGATCAAGCAACTGGGGGCCCCACCCTATCCAGGGGAAAGTTTTTAATTTCATGATGCCAGTGATAAGAGGATGATGTAATGATGCTGTTGGAAGTCAGTGCTTTGAACTTTTGAAGGGTTCACTTTAACTTACCGAAAATCCCCTTTCATAAACGCACCATTAGCAAACGCCCCCCCCCCCCACTTTGGGCCCCAAAAAGGGGCACAGGGGATAACTACCTACAAACCCCCCACCCCTTTTTTCAAAGAGACTATCCACTTTCATGGGGTTTGTGCAGACTGTTTTTGTTTGGCACTTTTCCCCCCCCTTTTCCTTTTTGTGTTTTCTTTTTTTTTATTTCTTTGTCCCCTCTCCTCACTCCCACCCATCCCGAAAAAAGTGACTAAAAATTTTGGCTGCTTTTTCCCCAACGTCTTTTGGTTTCAGTGACATAGGGGAATTTGACGACCCCTTCCGAGGCCGGAAGTTGGTTCTTAATCTCTCAAACCCTTTTTTTGCAAAAACGAAGCACAGTCTTACACGTATTTAAAAAAGAGCTTCCAATTTGAAAGAACTTTCAATTGGAAGCCCTCCAGATCTGGATAACGAAGAGGGGGGAATGTTTAGGTCCCGTGAATTTTCTGTGGGTGGGAAAAAGAACAGGGGAAAAGATGAAAACAAAATGACTTGAACACGTACGGAAAAACAAACAAAAACGGGAAAAAGTCAAAAGGGCCAGCAGTTAGATCTAACATGTCGACCAAGGTGTGCTGATTAGGAAGGGAAAATCTGAAGGGGGGATTGCGAAAAAGGGGCCCAACGGGAAAATGATGGGAACCCTTTCCTTCTTTGCCTCAAAGTCACTTTTTTTTATTTTTCCCCATTCCTACCACCACCTAAAAAACAATTTTTTTGGGTTTTTATTCACTCAATACACGGTTTAGCACAAAAAATTTCTTTGTGCAAAGGTCTTTCCCACAAACGCTTTTCCCCCAAATTTTTCTTAAATTTGTGCACAGGGGGAGGGGGCGTATGTAGGGTTTTCTTTCTACCCAAAATAATTATGTCATGGCATCAACCATCCCAAACAAAAAACCTACAGTGTTGGGCAGGGGATTTAAGCAACACTCCAATCTCGCATCCCTCAGGGAATGAACTCAATGGGGGTCCCCCAAATCTTCCCACGGGGAACCCACACACACTACTCTAGGTGGGACCAGCAGAGCTCAAAAAGTCCCTATGATCAAAACCAGGGGGCCATGGTGCTGGTGACCTCTAGTCTTAATGGATCTTAATTTTGTAAAAAGGGAAAGCAGGGATTAAAAAAAAAAGACCCGTTGCCTTTAAAGGGGGTGCTATTCAAGTGGGAAAAAAACTGTTGCTCACGGGGATTTTTTATAGAGGGGGGGATTATTGAGGGCCCCTGGTTACCTATAGCAGGTTAGCCATAGGGAAAAGGGTTAATACCTGGCCACTTAAACAGCCTGAAGGATGGGGATAATGACAGAACAAGCTCACAAATCAGCATGGGATGGGGTTTAAAACCTGAGGTAGGGATCCAAACCTGCATAGACAAATAAGAATGGTCGAGGTTGGGCAAAAATTGACTGGTTCAAAAAAATCTTTTATTATCGGGGCCTCAAATTTTATAAAGCTGCTGTCATTCATGAGTGTGATAAAACTTTTGTTTGCTCTGTGTGAATGTGTGTGGGTGCAAAGCCAAGTTTTAAAATTTAACTGGAAAATTTTTTTCTTTTTACTTTTCAAAAAAGAAATTTTTATTTTTTTCATTTATTTTGGTTAACTGAAAAATTTTTTTCTTTATTTTTTCTTAAAAATACGATGGTAGGGCTTTGAACCAAAAAAGCTGGGGATGTCAAAGATGGTTTTTTTACTGTGAACTGACACTTTGAAATAATTTGTTTTATTGTTTGACACTTATTTAAACTTACATTTTGGATTTCCAATACCCCGAAAGCAAGGACAACCCCCCAAACTTTCTTTTAAAAGCATTCAAACTGTTCATTTTGATTCTTATTTTTTGGAAAAGTTATGTCAAAGGGCTACTTGCAAGGGCTGTCCAAAGAAAGAAAAAGAGGCGGGTAAGAAAGTTGGTGGGACAACACAGCAAAGGACAGGCCTAAAACTTAAACAAAACCCGAAAAGGCATAGAAAAAGGGGGAGAGAGAGAGAGAGAAGAAGAGAGAGAGAAGAAAAGAGAGAGAGAGAGGAGAGAGAGAAGAAGGGGAGAGAGAGGAATGGAGGACGGGTTTGGGAAAATTTTTGGTGGTTCCCAGAAAAAGGGGATGATATATAGATAATGTCTAAGGCTAGGGTTTCATCCCGTCAGTCACAACTGCGAGTGAGCATGAAAAAGCGAACACGTTTTTAGAAAAGGCATTCATACTTTTCCTCAAGCTCTCTGCCCCATGAGAAAAGAAGGAGGCAGCTTTTTTTTGCTAAAACAAAAGCCACCTTGACCTCTGAACGCTACACGCACATTTCAGTATACCCCTGGAAATTCTGGGGAGAAAAAGAGAGGGCCCCTTTTTCTGCTTGACTTCTTTTTTGACTGTTGCGGGGCTTTTTTGGGGAAGATTCAAGGGTGGTCTTTGTGATTGGGTACCTTTGGCAGGGGGGATGGATGTGGGGGGGATAAGGCGTGTCTACATATATTTGCCTGTATCAAGTCTGCTAAATGGGTAGGCCAAGTAAGGAGGTTTCCTTAAACAACTTTTAAAAAGACAGTGTTTTTGTTAATCTTCATATCATATCTCACATCCATATCATCTCATCTTTCCCATCATCCTCATCTCTCGTCCGTCGTCGGTCGTCGTGTCGTCGTCGTCTCGCCCGTCGTCGTCTCATCCATCACATCACATCATCCATCTCAATCACCATCACTCATCACATCATTCTCATTATTCTTTTTATTAAAATAAATGAAAATAACAGTAAAATTTTTTTTTAAGTTGGTTCAAGAATGAAAACTCAATTTGATTGATTGATTATCTTTTATATTATTTTTTTTAAAAAAGGTAAAAAAGATCCAAAAACTCTTTCCCCATTGAGAATTATTGTTAATTTGGGAAAGTACAAAACTGGTAGTTGGTTAGACTCTGTTGAAATACCCGCCACATACCAGGGGCCCCTCCAACTTTAAGATTTTTTCTCCTTTTTAGAGCCAATGTTTTTTTGCTAGGGGGCTTCATGGGAAGGGGAAAATTTTTCTGGGCTTGTTGTGGGTAAAAAAAAATATCAAAAAATACCTTTCAAACATACAACATCTTTAAAGTAGGGCAAACCTTTCTTCACCAGAAAACTGTCAGAGATTTTCGTTTGGTCAAGAATGGGGGGGAGGGAAATGTAGCTTTCTTTTTAGCAAGTAGGGTCTTAAGATATCTACAACGAAAAAAAAGTAAGACAAAATTTTTTTACCCGGCAAGATAAAACCTGGAAAAAGAACAATAAACTACTTTTCCCCCGGACCCAGATAATTTTGAGAAAATTGGAAAAAATGAGGGTGAGCATTCATAACCTATATAGGCTATAGTAAAGGTTTTGAAGTGCAAAAATTTCCACTTTTTATCAAATTGTTAAAATGGGCTTTCTAAATAATTAGGTCCTGCTCTGGCCCAAATTTTATTCAAAGGAACAAACGTGGGAAATGGTAAACCTGGGGTTTCTTTGGTATAAAAACAAGTCTTTTTTGGGTTGTCTGTTTTTTCCCTCTTCTCACATTTATACAAAAATTATCATGATAAAGGCCCGAAATAGAATTGGGGATTAACAAGGAGACAGAAAAACATTACTAACCCCAATAAACCCGAAATTACAGAAAACTGGCCAATGTTTCACAGGGATAAGAGGGTTTTTTTACAAAGACAATGCAGGGGAAACAACTGCCTAAGTTAATGTCAAAAAGCCTAAAGTGATGCACATTGTGGGACTGTCACCTCTCAGAATATAAAAAAAAAAGGGACAGGCCCGCCCGGAAACGTTCACAATAACAAGCCCAGGCCCAGAAAACGGTAAAATAGCACTTTTGTCTACAAAAACCAATGCAAAAACGGTATGGTAATTACAAGTTAAGTCGTGACTTATTGGAAAAAGGGGAGCATACCTAAATTTTCAGATAAAGAAGTGTCAAAACACTTATCTGGCCGCATTGCTGTAGATTCAGAAAGTTTAACACTAGGAAAAGAGGGGAAAGAGACAAAATAAACACAGAGAAATGTAAATTTTTTTTAAGTATATTTAAAAGTGAAGTGGTTGCAGGAGAACAAAAGAAAAACATTCTGATGAACCTTTGTGTAAAGTCGAATGTTGGCTGAAGTATCAGCGCAGACCCAGATTGCTGGTGATGCAAACAAAATAATAATAAAATTTATGACTATGTTCCCCCAATGTAAGGTTGAAGGGAGAAGGAAAAGAGGGAGACCACCAAAAATCCTACATTTCCAACATCACTGAGGTCAGTGGTCCGGGGGGGCACAGAGATCGATAAATTCCCCGAGCAGAGAAAGATGGCTAACCCGGTTGGAATTGCGTGGAGCCCTACCCACGACAGCGAAATGAGACCCTACCTGACATAGGGGACAACGTTTGGCTGAAGACGTGAATTTTTTCTGTATCAAAAACCCCACCCAAAACGTCACACCGAACCAACATCTTGTTTTGGGTGAAACATTATCAATTTTGGGGCTGTATTTGTGATAAAGTGTTTATCTGAGCAATATGTTACAAAATTTTTATTATACACAACCAAAAAATAACAACATCAACAACCCCCACCACCAACTACTACCCCCTACTTGTGGGAGGGGGGGGGTACTTTTACTCCCCCTCCCCTCCCCCCCTCCTCCCTCCTCCTCCTCCCCTCCTCCTCCTCCTCCTACTAATACACTAAATTTTCTACTACCTACACTACTATACAAAATGCTGCTGCTGTGTGTGCCTGGGCTGCTGTGCTATATACTAAATTTAAAAATACAAAATACCCCTTGACTACACTAACTGTATTACACCCCGATACTGCTGCTGCTGCTGTGCTACTCCCCCCTCCTCCTCCTCCCTCCTCCTCTCCTCCTCCTCCCCCTCCTCCTCCCCCTACTACACAACTCTATACAACTACTTCACTACTCCTGTCGCTTCTCTGCGCTGCTTCTTTTGCAAAAGTATAAATGTATAGTTGGTATGAACTTGCAAAACAAATTTAATTAAGAACAAATTCATTAAAGAAATAAGATAATGCCGCAGAATTAAAATACAGATATACGAAATAAAAAAAATTAAAAAAAACCAAGCTTCTCTCTCTCCTCCTCTCTCTTCTCTCCTCTCCTCTCCCACCTCCTCTCTCTCCCCTCCTCCCCTCTCTTCCCCCTCTCCTCTCTCTCCTCTTCTCCTCTCTCTTCCCCTTTTCTCTTCCTCTCTTCTGTGCGAGCACAAAGATGTGTGTGTGTGTGTTTTGTTGTGTGTGTGTTGTGTGTGTGTGTGTGTGTGTGTGTGTGTGGTGTTGTGTGTGTTGTGTGTGTGTGTGTGTTTTGCGCGTGACGTGGTGTGTGTGCGCGTGTACTTGTGTGGTGTGTGTGTGTGTGTGTGTGTGTTTTGTGTTTTTGTGTGGTGTGTTGTTGTTGGTTTCCTGGGTGTGTTATGTGTGGGCACGGCGGTGTGGGGGGGTGATACGCCTTGCTTGTTTAAAAGCAAAATATGTTTGTGGTGTGTGGTGTGGGTGTGTGTGTGTGTGTGTGTGGGTTGTGTGTGTTTTGTTTTGTGTTGTGTTGTTTTTGGTTGTTTGGTTGTGTTGTGTTTGTTGGGGTTGTGTTGTGTTGATGGGTTTTGTTTCACGTGTATGTGGTATTGCGGCCACATCCAATACATTGTATTGACACTTTTCCTGTCACAGAGGTTTCTCTCTGTCAATTTGGGGCTGCTCTTCCGTGGAAACGCCCTCCCACATTAGCTTTTCGCCCCCCAATTTTAAAAATAATTTTTAACATGTTTATTTATTTTTTTATCTTAAAACCCGAAAAGTTTTCCAAAGCATTAAGTTGTTGCAAGACTCTTTTGTGTGGCAGAATGTGTTTGGCACAGGGAAATTAGTTTCTAAGAAGCTGTTTGTGTTTGTTTTACAAGTGCTTTGTGTGTACGGGTGTATGTGTGCCATACGAATCAATTTTGATCAATTCCCGTTCTTCACTACATGAGTTGACAAGTTTTATTGATTTCTGCTATTTTGTCAGAAAATGTACAAACTAACTAACAAAAAACAAAAAAAGGGTTATGACTAAGTAATGATTTCTGAAAATTTTTGTTGGGTATTGTACTCCAAAAGTCTGCATACGAATTTTTTGCAAAGTGCTTGGGGTGTAGGTTTTGGGGGTTGTGCATAGCATACGTGGGGTGTGTGTTTGGGGTGTTGTGTGTGTGTGTGTGTGGTTGTGGGTGTGTGTGTGTGTTTGGGGTGGTGTTGTGGGTGTGTGTGGTGAAACGGCGTGCTCCGGGATTGTTTGTTTGGGGTTTGGGGGTGACGGTGTGTGGGTCCTCTGCTCTCAAAAATTTCATATATATATATATATATTGGTGTGGTGGGGTGTGTGAGTGTTTTTTTGTGTGTGCTGTGCATTGTGTGTGTGGTGTGTGTGTGGTGTGTGGTGGTGTGTGTTGGGGTGTTGGGTTTGTGTGGGTGATTTGCCAGTTTTTCGGTTTGATGTGTACATGTGATGAATCTATGCAATGCACCAAAAAAAATTTTGTTTCCCCCTCTCTGTCCCCAGTCTCACCGTGCTTTTGCTCCCTTCTTCATATATATAAATATATAATATAATATAATAAAATATATATAATATAAATATATATATATTATATTTATTATATTATATATTGTGGTGTTGTTGTGTGTGGTGTGTTGTGTGTTGTGTGGTGTGTTTCTTATACTAATAGTATCTGTCTCTGAAGCCCCCTCTTCTGCTGCTTTTCCCCCAAAAATTAAATATTATATATATATAAATATTATAATATATATATAAATTTTTAATATAATAAATATATATATATGGTTGTTGTGTGGTATGTGGGTTTTGGTGTGTGTGTGTGGGTGTGTGCTATTGAAATCTGCTTGTCCACTGCGTGTAGGAAAGGTGTGTTACGGTGTGTGTACGTGTCGTATGTGTGTTTGCAAACATGTATGCTTGTGAGTGAGTTTTCATGGTTTGTATGTGGGGTGGAATGTTTGCACATGAGAACAAGGGGTGTGTATGTTAGTGTGTGTGCGCATGCGCCGTGTTGGCGTGTGTACTGTGTGTTTGCGTGCTTTTAACATTTGCCGACACTAAAAAAGTTTGACCCCTTTTTGTTTTTGCTTAAACTTGAGATTTTACACAAGTATCTGTGTTTAGAAAAGCATCTTTTTGGGGGTTGTTCAAATACAGCCTTTAATTATCCGTAATAAAAAAATTTTCGCATCTCTTTGGAAAAAAAATCGAAAGTGGGATAAGTAAGATGCGATGATGATAAGGGATGAGGACAAAAGCATTTGGTTTTGTTTTCCATCATTTTTTAAGTCCAGATTGTTTGTTTAACCCTATGTCAGGTATTGCAAAGGGGGTGAACATTCATAGAGGTCATTTAATGCAAACCCAGGGAAAGCCCTTCCCCTTCATAAACACGAATTGCACACATGCAAAAGAGACTAATCATTCTAAAATAAGTTTTTTTTCAAAAGAAAAAATTGATAATTGCCCCAAATGGGAAGAGAGACATAATCATTCTAAAATAAGTTTTTTCAAAAGAAAAAGGGTTTATAATTGCAGACATGCAAGAGAGCATAATGCATTTTAAAATAATTTTTTTCAAAAGCAAAAAGGTTGGAATTGCAACATGCAAAGAGACATAATGCATTCTAAAATAGTTCTTTTTAAACGCAAAAGGTTGCAGACAAAAAAAACATAACCCATATTTCCAAGGTTCACAAATGCTTGGCTATGCAGTTTGTGATGCAAGCCAGGTAGTTTTTTTGTCCTACGGGTTTAAAGGGGTTACTTAGAATTTGCTGTATATGGTGAACTTCAAAAAAAGAAGAAGCAGAAAGGAAACTTATGGCCAAAAATATAAAATCTTGTTTCAAAAGAACGGGTTCTTTACCTTGGTCAGTTTTTTTAAAGGAAGGTGTAAGCTGCCTTCAAACAAGCATAACAAGAAATCCTTTTTAACCCAAAAAAAAAGGGCTTGTTAATTTATTACAATATCTTGGCGTTAAAAAAGCTAGAGGTTTTGAAGGAAAACGTGTACATTCAAACAAAAAACGACTTGTTCAATGGGGAACAAAACGGGGGGAATGTATATTTTCCCCGACTGGGGGCATGTTATATTTATCTTTAATTTTTTTTAAAATCCCCCTTTCTGCTTGTTTGCTTTTTGCACTTCAGGAAACTTTGCTCCATGTCAGTATCCAAGAAAGCAAGAGAAAGGCGATGTTGTAACAGAACCAAAAAACCAGATGCTTTTTTTAGGAATCAGATGGAATAGAACAATATCCGAAAGCCAAAAGAAACCCAAGTAGAAACAGACACATTTAGAGACATATCAAACTTCAAGCGAACAACGAACTAAACTGTAGAAATATAGATATGTGGCATTCATCGTCCGGAAGACTTGGGTTGCCCTAGTGTTTAGAGCACAAAGCCTGGGCAAGTATGTATGGGGGGCAAGCTGTTCCCATGCAGCAAAACCCCCCCTCTCCACGGCCTGGAATGACCCATTGGGAAGGGGGATTGCCCCAATAAAAAAGGGTTCCAGTCCCGCGCAGGAGCCCCCAGAAACGTTGCCATATACCTACACCCCCGAGCCGCTCTGGACTCCAAACTCCCCGTTTTTTTTGGGGAGGTGCAAAACCGACACCTGTGTGCAGCTGGTTTTTTATAATTTTGTCATCTGCTCCTCCGCACACGAGGCCTACTTTTCCCGAAAGGTTTGGAAGGGGGTTTTAACGGTCGCAAGATGTTCTGCGTGCTTTTGCACAGGGGGGCCTTTCGGTTTCATCTATCCGAAGACTTTGACATTCATTCGATTTTTTCGTCAAACGGAAAAAAGGGCAGGCCCCTGGTACGATTTAATTTTGGCAGGCGAACGTTTTTAAACCACCCCCCGTCCTTCCTTTTGCCCATGACATTAACTGAAGAACTTGGGCTGCAATTAAAAACGGTTTAATTGCATTTGTAAACCAATAGCATATAAGATAAAACAATATCATTGCAAATAACTTAAAAATAAATCTACTAAACCAAAAACAATGTTATAATTGAAGTGCTTGTTTGTTAATGAATAACAAAAAAAAAATTTGGGGAATGACTTTTCCTCATTTTAAACCCTTAACGGACTTTTTCTTTAGTCATTTTAAACTTAGCCCCATTTTTATTTCAGCCTTTACTTCATTGAAAAAAATTTTTAAAACAGTTTGAACTTTCCTTGAATCAAATTGCAAAAATTTTTGGCTTTACAAGTTTGTTGAAATAAAACAAGGCCTTTCCGAGGTCAATGAAACTAAAAAAAGTTTGGTTGTTAAAAAAAATTTGGGTGGAGGCAAAAGTAAAGATAGACCAATTTAGTTTCCCGGAATAACTTAAATTTTGACCTAAATATCTTTTTAATTAACATTTTAAGAAAATCTTTGATCATGGGTGTGCAGCCCTATTGTTACTTGCTAAAGAAACCTCTCTATTTTATGGGATTGTTCATGTTCCCTTTTTTTGAACATTTGAAGATAAAGTATTCGTCCAGTTTCCCTGGATGGGGAAAACCTTTAAAAGAAAAAAATTTAAGAAACTCTTACCCCAAAAATTACAAAACAGCCCCCTAAATGTTTGAAAAATTTTGCCTACAATCCATTTGCCCTGCTGCTGAACCATTTTTTTCAACCTTCTTACTTTTAAAAGTATTCTTGAACATTAATAACAGACTGAAGAGACATACTTTCTTTTAAATGAAAATCTTTTTGCTTAAACTTCAACCTCAAATTTTATATTCTTTATCTTTTACCTATTGAAGTGCTTATGCAATTGACAAACGTGGGGGGGGCTGTTTTGAATGTATGCTATTAAAAAAAACAACTTACATTCCTCTAGAAATTTTTCTGTTTTTGTTTTTACTGCATCAAATTACTTTTTGAATAATGGTTATAAAAATATCTTTCTTTTTACAATAAATGTTTTATTTATCTCACAACATGGGGCCTAGTGTATTAGAAAGTGCTGCTGGGAGAGTGTTTGGAAAAAAAATAGATGTCAAAAAATCTTTCTGAAATTTCCCTCTTTTTCAACCTTTAAAGAATTCTTTTTTCCCATTTTGGTTTTTTTCTAAATTTAAGGAACAATTTGTTTTTATTCACAGTTAAATTAAAAAGCATTCCAGAAAAAATGCAAAAATTGCATATTGCTTAGTGATAAAACATTTTTAAATACCCTTATTCTAAAATAAATTTTTTAAACAAAACCTTTCCTGGTATTCACAAATTTCCTTGGGACAAAAGCTTTCACAACAATATTTAATAGGGAAAATTGCTGGGATTAAAGACATAAATTAGAAATGTTACATGCTTTTTGTAAAGTTTTCAATCAAAACCCCCTTTCCAAGAAGGGACATACCCTGCACATTTCTTTTCTCACAACCCTTTTATTGTTTTCAAAAGTCTTTATAGTTTTTTCTCCTCATTTTTTACTTTCTATTTATTATATTTCATTTTTACATTTGCATTGATTTATCATTGCCCCTTGGGGGTCCCCCCCCTTTAAAATTTTTTTTTGGGGTCTAGTGTTACTTTTTTGAAATAAACACGTGTGAAAAAGCCTTGAAATCAAAAAATCTGTATTTAAAAATACGTGGTTTTCCCAAAACAAGAGGTTTTAAACCTTTCCCTTTAATTTTCTGAAATTTTAGCAAAAACCCACATGCAAACGATTTTCCAGAAGATGGTCTAGTGTAGAACAGAACGTCTCTTTCACAAAAATTTGTGTCACAGTTTTAAATTCAGTCAGATGGGTTTCTGCCTTGGGACAATCCTGACAATATTGTCAGTGCGAATGGAAGAAATTTCCGTCAATTGAAAAACCCGGGGTTTGGCGTGTGTTTTTGATTGGTGGACCAGCCAACGTCATCAACATGGCGGTGTTTTACAAACAGGCTGAAAGAGCGGTCAACGTCTTCTGTTTGCTCGTCATTACTTCGAACTGTTTTTAATTACAACCCTAATAACTCAGGGGGACTTGTACCTGCAGTTCCCCACTAAGGGAAAATTTGGTCCAAAGTCTATTTTAATCAACCACCATCGCTATTTTTACGGTTTCTCTATTTCTTTTTCCCTGTCCTGTCATGATCTTTTCCTGTGAAGGGCCATTTTGTGCCGTCCCCCCCACTACGACAGCCATGCAGACACAAACCATGGCTGTTATCATTGTTGCCCCCTTCTTACAGTCTTGGGCTATGGGTTCTTGTGTCTTTCCGATATCGTGTGGGGTGTCATAAAGGTTTCACTGGGGTTGCAGAATGTCCTGTCAAAGGCAGCTTTTACAGAGCCCCAAAGACCGATAGATTTTTTGCAAGGTGTTGGGTTTTGGTTTGGGTTTGCCTGGGTGGGGATTGTAGGGGACCACAACCACAGGAAACTATTGTCAAAATTCGTCACTGTTCTTGGGGCCAACATCTCTTCCTCCCTTTTTCCCGGGAATTGCCCTGACTAAAAAACTGGGGGAAAATTCCTTTTTTTTTTTACCTGTATCTTTCCTCCCGCTGTCATCCGGTCATCTGGTTTGTTTTTCCCGAAATAACTTGAGGAGGAACCAGAATTTCTATCTGGCTACTTTGGATAACCAAATTATCTTTTTATGGAAGCTCTTTCAAATTTTTTTGTGATATGCCATGGATCTCGATTCAGAGAAGTTATCGACTTTGTTAGGGAAAAAAAGTGTAAGAAAAGGAAAGACTTTAAAACCCCCCTGCATAAAATTGACCCGAAAATATTGCGTTAAAAATGCATTTTTTCCGTTTGTCAGCTACACTCCAAAGTTTATGAAAAAGGGGGAAAATTTTTCATATGCAACCGTTTTTTTTCCCCCATTCAGATAACTGCATTTTGAGCTTTGGGGTTACATTTGGAAAAAAAAAAACTGCCCAATAATACCGGGCAGTTGGGGAAATACGTTCCTGCTCTATTTGTTTTAAATGTTGTGGGTTTTTTGACAGGGCACATTTTTTGTAGGAAACATAGGTCTGTCGGGATCCGCTGGTTTTGAGTTCCTTTGAAAAATTTTAAAATTTCCCCGTTTTTTTTTCCTGTCAATCTGAGGAGAAAGGGAAAGGGCCCCTGGGGGTATTAAACCCAAAAGCCTCACTTTTCCCACTTGCCCGGGAGTAAAAAGGTGTCAAGCTATTCGGTGCCGGCCCTTTTTTGGCTTTTTTGGAAAAAAGTGAGGCATTATTTCTTTTGGATGGAAACTTTTATTATATTTTTTTCCCTTTTTTTTTAAAAACGCATGCTTACGCTTTCATTAAAAAGGATGTGCCCATTTGATCATGTCAACGAAATTTAAAGGTTTAATTTTTCCCAAAGTGTGTGTATATTTGCATGGGCATGCCACCTACACTTGCAGGCTTTCCTTGTGTGGTGTGTGTGTTGTGTGTGTGGTGTGTGGTGGGGTGTGTGTTGGTGTGTGTGGGGTGTGTGTGTGTGGTGTGTGTGTGTGTGTGTGGGGAAATTTGTCAGCTTTTTCTTTTGTCTTTGGGGAAAGCGTTTTTTAGTATGGAAAGTGATGATAATATTTTTTGTTTCCCCCCCCCCTCTTCTCCTCTCTTTTCTTTTTCCCCTCTTTTCCCCCCAAACTCCATGGTTAATGTGTGTTTTGTGTGTTTTGCGGCGCCCCATGTTGGTGGTGTATTTTTTTTTTTGTGTGTAAACGAGCATGCAACATCGGTGCATGTTTCAAAGTCAAGTCAATGTAAATTTTTTTTATTTCTAAATGGTCATTGAATAAGCTTTGGGTTTTGTTTAAATTTTAAATCAATATGTGGTGAAATGTGGGGTCTTTTTGTGCCGGTTTTTACAAGCGCGCCCACACGCTCGCGCACGCACCCCACGTGTGGGGCCCTAAAAGTGGGGGTTTTTGTGTGAGTCGTGTGTGCGGGGCCAGTGGGGACAAGCCTGTGTGGTTTTTGGTTTACCTGCTTTCATGTGTGTGTGCATGCGTTGCGTACGGCAGCGTGGGGGTGTTTGTGTTTGTATGTGTATGTGTGTGTATGTGAGTGGAGTGTTTTAGTTTTTTGCGCGTGTGTGTTTTTCCCAAATTTTAACGTCTTTCCATTTAAAGGGTGATATTAGACGGAAAAAACAAAAGGGGCCAGAAATAGTGAATGGCTTGGGAGAGGAGAAAAGAGGAGAGAGAGAGAAGAGAGAGAGGAGAGAGAGAGAGAGAGAGAGAAAAAGAGAGGGGGGGGGGGGGGGGGGGGGCAAAAGGGGGGGGGGAAAAGGGGAAAAAAATGTGTGTAATGCAGGGGCTGAATGCGAGTGTGCCTGGGGGTGGGGGAGTGGGGAAATCCAAAAAAAAATTTAAAGGGTTTAACAAATCCTAAGAGGGAAAAAAGAATATTCAAATGAAAACCTTTTTAAAACTAAAATTAAAATTTTTAATTTACAGTAAAAAAGTTTAAAAAACAATCTAAGGTAAATTTCCCCAACTGGACTCTTACTTAGAAAAACAGACATGCAGTTTAAAAGGATTTACAAGAGAAAAAATGTTTTCAAAAAAATCCCAGTAACAATTCTGTTCATGTTCATCCTAGATTAAAAAAGGTAAAAAGGTTTAAAAGGGTCCCCATGAACCTTTTGGGTCTCTTTTTTTTTTTTTTTTATTTTTTAAATACCCGGGGAAATATCGGGTTTAAAGGGAT
>JASPKP010004421.1:0-17682 GCA_030674155.1 Stramonita haemastoma | reverse complement strand
GCATAGATTTTGGGGAATTTTGCCGTACGGGTTTTTTGGTGACCACCCCCAACCAACCCACTTTACGCACGGGGCTTTTGTATTCGGGGTTGCCCCAAAAATTTTACCCCGAAACACTACAGCGGCCCCCGGGTTGGGTTTCATGATGATTTTAGGGGAAATTTGGCCTCTTTTTTAGATTTTACTTTGACGGTTGACATTTTATGCTGTACGGGTTTTAAAAGGCGGGAAACAGTTTGGGGTATTCAAATTGGGCAAAAAATTTAATTTGGGAATTTTTCCCCAAAAATTTTTTTATTTTTGGGGGGGAACAAAAAAAGCTTTTTTTAAACCTTTTGATTTTTGGGGAATGACAAATTTTTGTGTGTGTGGGGGTGGGGTGTTTTTGTGTTTTTTGGGGGGTGTGGTGGGGGTTTGTTTCAAAATTTTGTTTTTGGTGCTTGTTTAAAGGGGAATTTGGGAAACCGGGAAAGGTGGCAATATCAACTTTTTTTTTTGGGATCAGGGTGGGAATAGTTCATGGAAAAAGTTTTAATAAATTTTGGCAGCAGAAGGGAAGGGGGGGAAAAGACCAAAAAAAAAAAAAAAGAAAAAAATTTGGTGTTTACCGTTCATTGGAAAAAAAAGAAGACATTTGGGGTGCCATTTTACTTTAACATTCCCGGGAAATTTCAGCCCCCAAAAAAACCCAATGGCCACGGGGGGCTCAAAAATTCTCAGCCCTTAGGGGCCTTTTGGGGCAGGGGGAACAAACTGCTTAAAGCTGTGCTTGTCCTGGGGCATATCTCATACCCCACACACATTGGGGGGAAAATTTGGGGACTGATCGGGATACCGGGAAAAGACCGGTCTACCACTTTTTTTTGAAACGTTTTGGGGCTGGCTACTAATCTCGGAGGCTTTTAAATCTAGCTACCACTAAAGGCCCAAAAAGGGAAAGAACAGACCACTTTAAAAAAAAATTTTTTCCCACCCCCTTTTTGGGGAAAGCGACTTATTCATTGAAAAAAAAATTTTAAAAAGGGAAATAAAAAGGGCCCCATTATTTTAAAGGGGTAAACACCAAATTTTTGGTTTGTTTCGGGAGGGTGGGGGTGGGGGGAACCAATTTTTTGAGGGTTAAATTTTTTCACTTCCCTTTTTGGCCCTTGGCTTGCAAAAAAAAAACCCCACAACAGAAAGGGGGAACGCTTCTACCGAAGCGGGAACAAAAAACCGGGAAGTAAAACAAGGCCGGGTCCTGTGGCAAAAGAAAGCTTTCTTCATTTTTTTCGTTTGGGTTAAAGGGAATTTGACCGGGTTTTGGGGGTTCCTTTTTGAGCTTTTCCCTGGGCGGCTTTTTAGACTTTTTCCATCACACTTTTAGTTTTGCCTTTTTTAAGGGCTTTTTTACAAAATGAATTACACAGGGAGACACTTTTCACTTTTTTTTGGGGTTCATTTTAAAGGGTTTTTTTGTTTTTGGCCTTTTATTTTAAAGTTTTGGAGGGCTTTATCTGCATGGTACCTTCCCAAACTTTTTCTTATACACCGGGGGAAATTACTTGGGGAAAACCAACCTTTAAAAACAAACGATTGTATTCCCCAAAAAAGGGAAACTTTTAAAGGGCAAAAAAAGAAACCCGGGGGGCTGAGGGGTTTTTTTTTTAAGGGGAAAAAAAGGGAATTAAAATTTGGTTTCTTTTTTTTGCTTTGTTTTCCTACATTCAGCCCGAAAAAAACCCGTTGAAAAAAAAATCATTTCACAAAAACAGAGAAAAAGAACAAAAACTCTTTTCTTTTTATCTTTCAAGCACCATTGTCCAAAACCCGGGGGTTTGGGGTATTTTTTCACATTTCTGTTTGGCTTTGCGGGTTGTCTAGGACCTTCAAATTTTGGGTTTTATCGGTTTTTTGAAATTTTCTTGGGGCAGAAAGCAAAATTTTCCCTAAGGCCCCCCTAAAAAGGCTTTTTGGGGGGTACCATAGGAAAAAAAAAACCCTGTGGGGTAAATTTTGGGTTCTTACCTTTTTTAGGTTTTAAAAAAAAAACCCTGACCTTTTCGGGGTTTTTTTTTTTTTTTTTTTAAGAAAAAGAAATTTTAAAGAGAGCGAAACCACCAGACTAAGAACCCTTCTTGCAAATTTGTGGTAGAAACAAGCGGGCCGGGTTTAAAATTCAGGGTTCCAATCAAAATATTTTGTGATTGGGGATACCTTCTATGGGGGAAAAAAAAGCTTGGCATATAAACTTTTTTCCCCAGTAGATCATTAAACCGGGTTTTTTTCTGGGAGGGAAAAGCTAAAAGGCCTAACTGTGAACAAAGACCCCCCACCCCTTCTTTATTGATTAAAGGGGCCGCAGCAATCATATTTAAACTACCATTGTAACAACAGCTAACTGCACATGGGGAATTTGGCTTATCTTTGGGTTTTGGGTCAAAAAATTAGGCCCCCCTTTGGGGCTTTAAAAGAGGCACATTTTTTGTTGAATTTTATAAGGAACTGTGCTGTATTTTGACGGGAAAAAAATATATCATTTTTTGGGTTTATAAATAATAGAACAATTGGAAATGGGGTCCAAAACCCAAAAATCCCTCAAAAACGGGGGTGGTCAAAAAAAAGCCTTTTTACCTACCTTTTTTATCATTTTATCCTTTTTTCCCGTTTAGAAAGGGGAATGGAAATTCCCCCCAAAATTTGGGGCAATTTGGGGGGCAAAAGGGCTGTTCTTGTTGATAAAGGGGGAACCACTGGATTTTTCCCCTTAAATGGGGGGATTTAAAAGGCATGCCTTTGTTGTTTTTTTCCTCACATTTTTTCACAGGACTCGGAAACAAAGAAAAAGAGAGAAGAGAGAGAGAAAGAGAGAGAGAAAAAAGGGGGGAAAAAAAGGGGGTTTTTAACACACAAAGGGTGTAAAAAATTTTTTTTTAAGATCTAGAACACAAAAATTTAAAAAAAAAAAAAACATTAGAAAGAAAAAACCCACCAGAAACCCCCCTCAGACAATAACAACTTAGAACGCAGAAGACTGTAATACAGTTCTTGAAAAACCTTTTTTATTCATGACATCAAGGGAATGTTTGTGGTTTGTGTTGTGTGTGTGTGTTGGGTTTTTGGGTGTGGTGCTCTATAGGCTGTGAGAGGGATTGCTGTAGGACTTTTGAAATTTTGGGGGGGAGCGCTTTAAAACAGATTCTGAATTTTGATACAAAAAAAATTGATGGGTTGATAACTGATTAAAAAATTCCATTGTATAATGTTTTTTTTGAGATGGATTAAACAACAGGGCTCACGGTGTTAATTTTTTTATTAGTTTTGTGTTTTTTTTAAAAAAACAACAAACAAACAAACAAAAAAAAAGCCCAAAAAACTTTCAATTTGTTTTTACGGAGTATTACAAAATTTCAAACCATTAATAAAAAAATTGGGCATAAAAGGGAAACTTTATGTAAGGGGGAAAAGACTTTGAAACTCGACAATAAAAACATGACTTTTTCCCCTTCACCTTTTTGTACTTTAACCCGAATTTTTTTGAATGTTTTTTAAACTAGGCCATGTTCATTCAAATTTACACACTGAGTCCACAAATTGCGGGGGGTGGGGGGGGGGGTTTTTTAATTTTTTTCAGGGGGCAACTTTTTCCCGTACAGTAGTTCAGGTAGACAAGTTAAGGACTTTTTTCTCGGGGTTTTGGGGCCACAGAGTTTCATGTACCTTGAGAAAGAACATTTTAGATAAAGGGTTTTGAGGAGCAGTGTCAGATTAAATTTGGTATTCTTCATGAGCCTTTTTATTTCTTCTTTACCCCTGTTTTTTTGTTTGTTTTTTGCTTGTTTTTGTCTTCGGGTTTTTTAAAAGCAAGATTCAGGATGTGGGGGTTTCCTGTCCCTTCCCACATTTCCACACCCCCGTCCAAACCCACATTTCACTTTCCCCTCCAAAACTAGGAGACCTGTTTTTAACCCCCCCCCCCCCACCTTTTTCCCTTTTTTTCCTCCCCACCCCCCCCAACCCTTCCCCCCGGCCATCCTAAACAAGGTTTTCACAGGCAAAAATTTAAAAACGGTGGGGGGGGAATTGTTCCATGAAGAACTCTCAAGAAAAAAAAAAAACAACCCTTTTTCTGAAAAAAAACAAAATCCCCTCTATTTTTTGCGCATTTTTTTTTCCCGGTTTCGCTCCCCCACACTATTATTTTAGAAAAAGACCAAGGGGTTTTCAGGTAGGGAGAATGACCTACCCAAGATCAGCAAACATTTGAAACCCACAAAAATTTTTTTTGATATATTTGGGAAAGCGGGAACCATCACCCTTTACTTTTTTAAAAGGGGGGTTTGAGGGCCTTTTTTTATCACCCCCCCCCCCCCCCCCCCACTTCCTCTTCAACTATCCCCCGGAGGTAAACCGTTACCCCGGGTTTTGTTCAGGGGAGAATCTGTACACTCTCCCTGTCTTGCTTACTTCTGGTTGTAAATAATATTTGTGATCAGCTACATGTATATGTACATATGTATCTTCTGAAGAATGTTGTTTGTCTTGCTTTTTTTTCAAGTTTTATTTGATCGGAATACAGTTTTTTCTTTTTAAATGTTTTATGAAACCATTCACTTTTTTTTCTATTGTTGTGTTATGGTGATCGTACTTGAACAGCAGTTACTGTGAACATAATCATCCTTTGTTATGCCACATATTTGCATGACTATTTCACATTTTTTATGTATGTAATCATGTAATGTCTTTTATTCTCTTCAACACTGTCATGAAATGGTAGCTCTTAAGTCTGACTATGTCTTATAAAGTGTGCTTTTTATTATAGAGAGAGGGGGGGGGGGGGGGGGGGGGGGGGGGTGGCTTGAGGCCCCAATTATCTCCCATTACCCTACCTATTAATGAATCCATTTTGATTACACTATACCTTATGTCAATGAGAGAACCCCTCTTTCTCTGTATCAACAGGCACTCTGCACATTTGTTATGCTTCTGTAATCCTGATAGTGGATGATAGGGAGTGAAGGGCAGTAGCTGGTTGGTTGCCCAATACTTACCTGTATGGAAAAAGGTTTAATGAAGAAACATTTCTGTTATTTCTGCTACTACTTTTACTTTGTGTCTTTATGCTGTGAATATGTCCTGTAGAAATTACTCTTATATTCAGCAACTAGAAGGCTTGGTGTTTATGTCATTAGTTCTTTTATTGACTTGGTAGTTTAGTTGAAGATTATGATAATGAAATACCCCCCCCCAAACAAAAAAATAAAAAAAAAAAAACCAACCCCCAAAAACAACCCAACAACAACAACAAAAAACAAAAACAAGAACCCCCCCCCAATAAAACATAATGAAAAATTCAACCCCAAAACAACAAAACTCCATACCCCCCCCCTCCAAAAAAAAAGAAAGAAAAAGCAGCGAACAACAACAAGAAAATTCCCTCAAACCAAAACAAACCACACCACCACACACACTACAAAACAAAACAAAAACAAACCTTCAACCAAGAAACAGTTTTTGGAACCAAGTTTCTGGATTGTAGTTATAACATTAAAACTGAATGCGGTTCCTTGATTATGTTTCATCGCCGTGACAGTAAAGTGAATACTTGATTTCTTTTTCAGTCTTGTATGTATGTCCTTGTTAGGCAGCCTATTCATTCTTATTCATTTTGTTACAAACAGTCTGCTGTGCATGTGTCAGATACAGATTACAAGTTGTCTTTGTCTTTCAATTTTTTTTTTCTTTTTAATACCTCTTGGTTTATTGTTTTTTTTGTCTGTTTCAGTCTGTGTCTGCCTCTCTGTCTGTGGTCTCTGTCTTCCTCTTGGTGTTTTTTATTTGAAGGGCTTTTATTTGAAAATGTTTAAAAGAAATAAGTTCTATTCATCAATAAAAGAAAGTAACTTTTCTGACAAAAATAAATCCAATTAAAAAAAAACCCCCAACATCTTTTTATGTTCAGATTTTTCTACATGGGCACCCTTTGTACAGTTTAGTGAGGGGCCTACAGGTAACATTAGCTTTATGTTTTAAATTTCAACATAAAAAGCCTCCTGGAAGAATGGGGTGGAGGGGGGGGAGGAGGATGGATAGGAAGAAAAACAATCACCATGAACTTTGAGAGCAATCCATATTTAAAACTTTCAGCTGTTCTATTCAAGAAGGAGAAAAAAAAAAAGCAGCAAAAACTTTAAAGTAAAAAATAGTTATCTGTGGCCATAGTTAGAATAATTGAATAAATGAGAAGGGAATAACGGAAAAGGTAAAATCAACAAAACAGAAATGGGAGGAGAAGAATTGACATAAGTGAGGCAGGGAGGGCCTTCAAAATCAAAGTTTCCACCCTTTATAATTGTCCCTGTCCAAAATTGAAGTGACTTCTTTGGTCGAGTCTATATAACTCATATCACATTGAAATGATTACAGTCACAAGGCATTCAACAGTAAGTAGGTCTGTATACCATTATTTCTGTTTGTGTACAACACACAAAAACAGGCAATACATCCCCAAAGTAAAGTATATAAGATTTGTGAATTTAATTCCATAAGCACAAACATTCATGGCATACACGCAAAAATATAGACAGTAACTCAAGGATACCATTGAAACATCTGAAAGAAAACAAATATGGTAAGCCAAAGACAGAAAGATGTCAGGGTTTGAACCGTTTCTGTTTATAAATGATAGTTTTCACAGTAAAAAAAAGTTTGTATACATGACTCTTGCTTGCATTTCCATTATTTCATTGCTGCATTTTTAAAGGATAGCATGTGGAGGGGGGAGGCACTTTAAAAAAAATTTTTTTTTATTGTAATGCTATGTGTTCATACGGCAAAATATAAATTGATTACCTGCCCCACCCCCCCCCCCCCCCCCCCCCCCCCCCCCCAGCAATAACAGGTACAGAATGGGTGAAAAAACAACACAAAAACCAACTGACATTAAGGAATTCCCGGGATGGATTGCCTGACTTCTGCTTAATGTCAATGTTAATTGGACAAAGTCCTTTGCAGATTGTTAAGGGTCGTTCTCCCTTTCTGCAACAAAATCACCACAGGTTCTGTTCTACATGGCAAGAATCATGAAGATTGATGCCAGTTGAGACTCTAGCTTAATTACATTATTATTTTTTGTGAAATTATTATTGATCTTTTACTTTTGATTTCCAACTCCTGATTCTTTAACCAGGGCTGATATCAGGAATGGTTTGGTGTTGTGGAGATTACAGCTTGTATTGTACCGGAGAGTAACTTTTTTTGTTTGGTTTGGTTTTTTTTTTTTCCTGTCAGCAGTTTACTAGGAGTAATTGCTGCTTTTTCAAAACACAACCAGCACGCTGTGTTGTCTATTTATATTATGCATGTACTTTGAGTAAAACATTTTCTAGTTTTGTATTCTTGTATCGCAGATTGCATTTTATTCTTGATATCTCCAGTTCAGTCAGTTTTAAACAAATACATGTAAAAGTTACCTAACAAAATGTCTTTTGAAAATGTTTCATTTTCTCTTTAGCAGGAGAAGTAATGTACAAAGCAGATGTTAAGATTGTTATGTTTATTGAAAATTTGTTTCACTCTAAGGAAGCAGGAGGGAGACAAATGATCATTATATATTTGTACTATGATGTGGAAAAGACCCATCCATAGTGGTGGTAGCCTTTATTTAAAAAAAAAGTTCTTTAATCCTGTATCAGTTGTGTAGTAGTTTGTTTTTATTTTATTTTTTTTTTCTTTTCTAAAATTACAAAACAGCAACAAAAAAAGTCTCCGCAAATAGTTTTTTTAATTTTGCTGTTGTGATTTCTTTTCATTGTGTCATTGTAATCATTGTACTGGCAAAACATACTGTTTTTTACAACAAGAAAAATTTTTTTGTTTTTTGTAAATCAGACTGATCTCCATTTAATTTTTGTGGTTTCTGGCTTTATTTCATACATTTTTTTTTGTTGTGTGAGTGTAATTTCTCTATTGGGGGACAGAAAGTGTCGTCATCATTTTTGAAGGAAACCCAAAAAAAATTAGGGGCCAAAAGCTGTAAAAAAAAGCATCGGAAAAAGTGTTTGAAAACAGACTGGTTTCTTGTGTTGTATGCGGTGAGATTGTTTAAAATGTAACCATTTGGGATGAGAACAAAAGATTGTGATCAGTACTCAAGATGAATGAAAAAAGAAAAAAAAGAAGCATTTTTAAACTTAAGGATTAACATCAGTACCCCCAACCGGAAAAATTTTTTTTACCCGCAGTTTTTAGTTTAAAAGATCAAATGGTTTCCGCTAATGTTGTGATATTCCCAAGCTGTTGAAAGAAATAAAAAAACCCTCATGCACCCCGTCACCATGGCACAGTGGGTAGCGCCTTGGATTTCGGATTGGGAAAAGGGCGCAGGTTCAAATCCAAAAAGAGGGGAGTGGTTTTTTTTAGACTACGGGGGCCCCTCCTACCCAGGGGGTGTCTTTTTTGGGCTCTGGGGAGACTGGGACCATACATGGGAGCTTCATCCTCTTTACGGATGCGAGTTTGGAGTATTGCTCAAATTTCCTGCCCCAACACGCAGGTGTTTTTACTCTTTGGGCCCGGATATATTATGATAGTAAGCGTAGAGTAACCGGTCAAGTAGTGTCAAAGAGAAGCATTCCTACAGCATCATTACATCATCCCTCGCCATTGAAATCATGCAATAAAAAAAAATTGCCCTGATTCATGTCCCCCGTTGCCTGGCTCAGGGTTGACCTCAAAAATTTTTATTTCCCCATACATTCTGTGCCGTGTTGGTTTGTGTAACCTTTGGGGTTGGGGGTTCACGTGGGAGGGGCCAAGAAGACGTTTGTGGTTCCCATTTCAGGGGGGTGACCCACCGTCGGGCTCTGCGACGAGCAAATACTGGCGTAGGGGGCCCTAGTAGGTGGTGTCCTGCTTATTTTAGCTGAGAACAGGCACCACTGAACACCCCAAAGGACCAGCAGATGAGGCCCCTCTGGCTGGTAGCCCCACGGCGGTTAATAGGATTGCCCCTCTGGATCCCAAACCCTGGGGATGAGAAAAACGAATCTGGGTAAGGCTTGGGGGGGAGATTGAAATTTGACGGCGTGGAGCAGCCAGAACGAAGAGGGGCCAAGAAGAAAAGGCAGCAAAACAAAAAAAAAACAGAAAAAGGGGTTTTTTTGCCCCTGGCGGCTCAGAATCTAAAAAGGTTGCGGGTTGAGTGGGGGGACCCGGGGGCTCAGAAAAAAGGGAGTCAGAATCCTACTTGGGAGTGGGGGGCTCTTTCCCCCCAAACCCCCCCCCAGTCAAAAAAGTTCAGGCCTAAACTTTGAAGGAGATTTTCTGTTCTAAAAACGTTCTGCCATTGACTTCCCCCAGAGTTTCTTTCTTCGCTTATCATTTGGCACGGACAAACAAAAAGAAAACAGCGTTCTTTTTTTCCTCCACCCCCCCCTTACCCCTCCCCCCACCCCCCCCCTTTCCCACTCCCAATAGATTAGGTCTCTCTTAAAGGGGGGAACAATACCACCTTGACACAGTCAAAGAAACCTTAACACAGTTTTTTCCCTTCCAAAACAAAGAAAAATATTGACAAGATAAGAACACGCATAGGGGGAAAATGGGGAAAGGAAAAAAAGGGGGGGGGGGGGGGGGGGGGGGGGGGGGGGGGGGGGGGGGGGGGGGGGGGGGGGGGGGAGGAAAGAGGGGAAAGATTGGAACTTGACCAGAAACCAAATCTTGATTAGTAACTGGGTCATGAGTGCATACACAAAGAGAGAAGTAGCTGCCCTTTTTTTTTACAAATCCCAGAAAGTCAGTGAAGGGCCATCATTATCGGGATAAAAAAAAAAGACAAAAACAACAACAAAACGCCTCCAGAGTCTGCATCAGTTTTCAGTGTTTACCAAAGATAAGACAGTGAGGAAAGTACAGATTTACATGTTCTTTATCTTTACCCCCATTTTTCAAAATGACAATGGTGTAAGCTACTGTTCGGTTTTGGTCCAAAAATGTTTATTATCACATGTTTTGTGGGCATTGTTTTTTGAAGAAAAACAAGTACAAAAAAATTTAAAACCAGGAAGAAAGGTTTTACTGTTTGCGATGGCTTCCCTTTCAAAAATGCTTGTTCGTGGGTTTTCTTCGTTTGTGGGGCGAACGCACGCAAACGTCATGACACATCTAAAAAAAATGTCCCCCCCTTTAGGGGGGAATAGGTCGATGCAGAACGGTAGGAAAGGGGGACAATATTTAAAAAAACAAACAAACAGAAAAGCAAAAAAAAAACCATGCATACTGGTATTATCATCTTAGGTTATCCCCGAAGCGGAAGCAGCTACCGAATGGCGACAAAAACGGGCAATACGCAAAAACTCGCCATTGTAAAGCTTGGACAGAGCTCTAGTAAAAGGGAAACCCAAAAAAAAAAAAGAAGAAAACAGGATTTTGTGTATTTTTTTTTTTCATTTTTATAAGGCTTTTGTTAGTATGTTGGGGGCAAATGACGATGTTCTCCTCTTCTCTCTCTCTCTCCTCCTCTTCTCTCCCTCGGGCCCCTCTCTCTCCCCCTTTTTCCCCCTTTTCTCTTCCCCTTTTCTCCTCCTCTTTCCCTTCCCCCTTCTCTCTCTCTCTCTCTACCCCCCCCCCCCCCCCCAACCCCCCTCTCTTTTCCAAACGGGGCGTGTCCACTTTTCCCTTTTTTTCATACGTCACATCTGAACCCCTCCTCCCCCTCTCCCCCTCCCCCCTCCCTTCCCTCCTCTCTGTCTCTCCATCCCCACCACTCTACCCTGCTGGAAAAAAAGACCAGGATTTGTACACCAGGTCACCGTGTGCCCAGCCTCTATCAGTGTTCAGACACAGCTTTTCCCCCACAGGAAAAAAGGAAGGATAGCGCATCTCCCCGCCCTTGGGGACGACTGCCTAGCTGACATGGGGATTTTTTTTGCGGCTTTTTTTACCCCCCTCCCGTCAAGTCTTTTGTGTCGTGTACTCTAAAAGCCAGGGATAGAAAAGATATACAGCAAATATGGAAGATGTAATTAAGAACAAAAAGGTAAACGTTGTTGCTTCTTTGGTTTGGTTTTTTTTTTTTTTCCAGTTTAATGCTAGAATTATGAGATGGAATAATAATTGTAATAAAAAACAATATAACTTTACTGTTCTTTTGAGGGGGGGGGGGGGGGGGGGGGGGGGGGGCTCGCTTTTCGCTTTTTATTTTTTTTATTTGAGGCATAGTTTTGTGCCAAGGTTTTTGAAAAATTTTTCCATTGCAGCCATGGGTTGTTTAGGTTTTTGGTAAACTTAAATTTTTCACTAAGCTTATGACCTTTTGTTTTCATTGAACTTTTTGTTTATTCAGTTTGGTAGCGCTGACTTTTTTTTTCTCACTACTTTTGCATTTTTTGGGGTATATAAGGAAAGTGTTTTTTAAAAATTAATTCTTTTATCGAGGGGGGAATGGAATAACATCATATCTTTTTTTTTTTTTTACATCCAGCCCACGGTGTTGCATTTTTTTATAATCTTGTCATCTTTTTCCCACCGGCCACAATGGCCTCTTTTGGGAAAAGCGGGAACAATTTAATGTTCGCAGGATGTTCTCAGTGCGTTGGCAACGGGGGGCTCGGTATTTGATCCAAGGACTTTATACACGCTGTCGCTTGTCTGCATCGTATGAGTCCTAATGACCTGGGGGGGGGGGGTTTAAAATAAGTCGGTAACCATGCCCTTTTCCCCCTGCTTTTTACTGTTTTCTTTCATTGTCTAATTTTTATTAATAAGGCACGTTTAAAAAAAAAGAAATTTTTTCATGAAAGAGTCGTCAAAACAGCTATAGTTTGTGGGAATCTTGAAGGTGGGCTTCTGTTCTAAAAAGTGAGTATGTGATCTGGGGGACTTTTTTTTCAATTTAGCTAGGGGGCGTTTTTTAATGCAAAAAGGGCTTAAGGACTTTCTTTTCTTGCCACTTTTTTTTTTTTTCCTTCGGATTTTCAAGGGAAAACTACTGCCTATAGGATTTTAGAAAAACGGGGTTCCGCCCCCACGGGTTTTGGAACCGAGGGCGAGGGATTTTTCTCCTAGTTAACATACTGCTGCCCTCCACTCTCCCAAAGTCCTTCGGATGAGAAATTTTAAAGAGGGCCCCGTGTGCGAACGCCGCTAACATCTTGCGCACACGTTAATCCTGTTCCGCTTTTCGTAAAAGTAGGCCATGTTGCCGGGGGGGAACAGATGACAATATTTACAAAACGCATACACACGGGGACCGGATTAAAAAAAAAACACATGATTTTTATTCGTTATCCTCGATTAAAAAATAAATAAAAAAAAATAAAAAATAAATAAAAATAAAACCGATTTTACCTCCCGTGGACCCCCAAGTGGTCGTTTTTTCCCCCCAATTATTAGTTATTAAAACGGGTCGGGGAAGAAGAAGAAGAAGAAGAAGAAGAAGAAGAAGAAGAAGAAAAGAAGAAGAAGAAGAAAGAAAAAAAAAGAAGAAGAAGAAAAAGAAGAAAAGAATAAAAAAAAAAAAAGAAGAAAAAGGGGGAAAAAAAAAGAAGAAGAAGGGAAAAAAAAAAAAAAAATAAAAAAAAAGAAGAAGAAGAAGAAGAAAGGAAAAAGAAGAAGAAGAAAGAAAGAAAAAGAAGAGAGGGTTACAGAACTTAAAAGGGGAAGCTAGTGCACATGAGGCAGAAATTATTTCTTTTTTTTAAAGTTTCACTTCAACAATTTGCTAATCCCCCCCCCCCCCCCCCCCCCTCTTGAACGCTCCAAAAGAACGGATTTTTCCACCCAGTAACTCCCCGGGCTTTGGGTTCCTCCTCACTTCGCTCCGTATGGGGGGGGGGCCGGCGGCCGTTGGGGTGGGGGGCGTGGGGTTTTTGGGGGTGATGGTGATGATGTGATGGCGGGGTGCCATCTTTCCCGTTCCTTTCCTTATGTCAGAATTCTTAGGGGCACCCGCCGCCACCACCCCACAACCCCCACCCCCCCCCCCCCTCAAGGTAAGCTAAGTGCTTTGGGCAATTTTTTTTGTTGAAATTCTGTCTCTGTCTTGTCTTCTGTCCTTTTTCGTTTTTGTCTTCTGTCTTCTGTTTCGTCTTTTTTCTCTCTTTTCTCTCTTTCTCTCTTTCCTTCTATTCATTTCTCTCTCTCTCTCTCTCTCTCTTCCCCTTCCCCCTTTTCCCCTCCCTCCCCTTTCTCCCCCTCCCCTCTTCCTTCTTTCTCTCTTCTTCTGTTTTTCCCTCCCCATAAAATAAAAACTGAGGTCCCGTGTGCAACCCCTCAAAATCTTGCGCCAAATTTAAAAACCTATTTCGCTTTTCGAAAGAGTAGGCTATTGTGTCCCGGGGGGAACGAATGACAAATTTTTTCAAAACTGCGCCAGTCGGGGCTGGTGTTAAAAAAAGCAAACGATGTTTTTTCCCTTATCCTCGAAATAAAGGAAAGAACTTTAAAAAAATCTTTCCCTTTCCCTTTTTTTCGCTCCTTTTTTTATTTTTTTCTTCCTCCTTAAATTTTAATCTGTTTCTCCCCTTTTTTTCCCCCCCCCCCCCCCCACCCCATTTCTCCCTTTTTCTTTCTTCCTTTTTTTTCCCTCTTTGCACTAAAAAAAATTAAATCCCCTTTAAATCTTAATGTTTAATGGGAGAAATTGTAACTGAAATCAAATTATGACAATAAACATACTCATGAAACCCTACTTTAAATACCCAAAAACAAAAATATGAGTAATAAACAACCTTTTTTCCCCCTTAAAGCACTTTTTCACTTTAAAATAATTAAAACAAAAAAAAGAATAAAAAATCAGAAAACGAAAGCTTTAAAAAAGCAAGGGGTTTAAAGGAGGTAACACAGGGATGTCACAAGACAAAAGGATTGCAAAAACAACACTGAAAGGCACTGTCCAGGGGATTGGAAAAAAGAGGCAGACCAAAGAAAAGATGGGAGGGGGCAACATCAGCGAATGGACAGACCAGAACTAAAACAAACCCCTGAGAAAGGCATAACAGAGAGAGGAATGGATGGAAACTGGTTGTCAAGTCTTCGGGGAGGCCCCAGGTTTGCCAGACCCAAAAGGGATAGAAAAATATAGATAGATAGATAGATAGATAGTAGATAGATAAAGATAGATAGAAAAATAGATAGTAGTAGTAGTAGTAACCCTGTTTGAGGTCTGATACCTGAAAAACATTTATCTCCCTTTCTTTGGTGGGGCCAATAACAAAATGTCTCTGTGCGCGTTCTTGAAAAAACAAATTGCTAAACTAGGGAACAATCTTTTGGTTGGAAAAAAAAAATAAGAGCGATTTTTGTAACAATGACTTGATTTAAAGCAGCGAGAAGTTTTTTACCCAACAGTTTTCGATCGACTGAAATCACGATTGTTTTTCCCACCAGCTGGTACCCCCCTTAGTTTACAAACATCAAATTTCTAACTCCCGGGTTTCGCCGTGGGGCCTTTAAAATTATCTGTGTGTTTGTATTTATTTGTTTCTGCACGTTCAAACTCTCTCAATAATTATTTCGTCGGATTTCTTCATATTGACGTTTTAAAATTTTTTTTTCCTGGGGGTGGTTTGGGGGGGGGGGGGGGTAGCGCTTGTTTGCTTGTTTTTTTCTGGGGGTAAGGGTACGAGCGGTCATTTTTTTCCTTTATAGGGAAATCTTTTGACTAGTTCTCGTGCAGCAACTTTTAGGTCTTCATAAATATTTTTTCTTTTTCCTCTTTTTCCCCGTTTTTCATTATCTTCTTCTTCTTCTTCTTTTTCTTTTTTCTTCTTCTTCTTCTTTCTTCTTTTTCCCTTCTTCTTTTCTTCCTTTTTCCCCTCCCCCCCCTCCCTCCTCCTCCTCCTCCTCCTCCTCCTCCCCTCCTCCTCCTTTTTCTTTTTCTTCTTCTTCTTTCTTTTCTTCTTCTTCTTTTTTTTTTCTTCTTTTTCTTCAAATTCTTCAAATTCTTCAAATTTTCTTCAAATTCTTCAAAATTCTTTTTCTTTTTCCCCCTCCTCCTCCTCCCCCTCCTCCTCCCCCCCTTTCTTCTTCTTCTTCTTCTTCTTTTCTTTTTTCTTTTCTTCTTCTTCTTTCTTCTTCTTTTCTTCAAATTCCAAATTCTTCTTCAAATTTTTTCAAAATTTTTCTTTTCTTTCCCCCTCCCTCCTCCTCCTCCTCTTCTAACCTTGCAGTTCTGACAGTAGTGAATGCAGTCAAGGCCTACCCCCCCCCCGACCAGCCTTTCCCGGGTAGGGTGGAACCACCCTGAAACGTGAGAGACACGGCTATCCCCTGCCTTGGAGCAGTATGGTTAAAACTTAAACCCGACTCGGCAGTTTTCCCTTGGGGGGGGGGGATTAAACCCTCTATCGCACAGGGCGTTGGCCGACCAACTCAAAAACGGAGAGTACTCAACGGAGGTTTGCCTCAGGTGCTATGGGGATTCTCTTTTTTTGTCCTTTCCTTTTCTCCCCTTTTGTTTTTATTTCTTTCTCTGTGTGTTTTTTCTTTTTTTTTTTTTCCTTTTTTTTCTTTTTTCTCTTTTTTTTTTTCCCAATTATTTGGGGTTTTGCTGATTTTCTTCCATCTATTTTTTTCCCTAACCCCTTCTTTTTTTTTTTTTTTTTTTTTTGTTGGGGCTTAAAATGACATCCGTTTCGCCCCGGTCTTCAATTTGTTGTTGGTCTTACGTATTTTATCCCATTTTTATTCACCCGACCATCGGGATTTTTTTTTGTTTTTTTTTTTTTTTTGTTTTGAAAATGATTGTTTGCTTTCCATAGCAATGCTTTGCGTTGTTTTGTATCGTATTGTATTGTGTAATACTTACTCAGCACCACGAAACGGTAATGCAATTTTTTCCCCCCCTAAAAAAAAGCCAAAACCCAATAAAAGGAGCCCCCTGTTCTCTTACCTGGGGAAAAAAATTCGCTTTCACCGAAAAATTTTTTTAAATTATTTTTCCCCCAAGAACCCATTCTTTGGCCCCTTTTAAAATAAAAAAAACAAGGGTTTTCCTTTTCTTTTAAAAATGTTAGGTTTTCCCTTTTGTTTTAAGGGGGGATAACCCCCCGGGGGGGGGGGGGGGACAACCCCGAACAGGGCATGCTTTAAAAGGGGCCCCCAAACACACCCCTTTTTTTTCCCCCTTTTTTGGGAAAAAAAAAATAAAAAAAAAAAAAAAAAAAAAAAGGAAAAAAGAAAAAGGGGAAGAGAAGAGAGAGGAGAGGGGGAGAAAAAAAAAAAAAAAAAAAAAAAAAAAAAAAAAAAAAAATAAAAAAAAAAAACCCACCCCAAAAAAATAAAATTTTTTTTTTTTTTAAAAAAAATTAAAAAGAGATAATTTTAATTTTGGGGAAAATTTAATTTTTTTAAAAAAATTTTTTTTTAAAATTTTTAAAAATTTTTTTCCCCTTAAAAAATTTTCCCCCCAAAAAAATTTTTTAAAAATTTTGGGGTTTTGTAAATTTTTTTTTTAAAATATTTTTTACTTTTTTTTTTTTTTAAAAAAAAACCTTTGGGGGGGGGCCCCAAACAATTTAAAGCCCCTTTTTTCCCAACGGGGGAAATTTGGGGGGGGGGGGGGGGGGAAAAGGGGGAAAGGGGAGAAAGGGGAGAAGAGAGGGGGAAAAAAAAAAAAATTAATGGGAAACCCGGGGGGGGTTTTTTTAAACCCTTTTGAAAAAGGGGGAAATTTTTTTGGGAAAAGGGTTTTTTTTCTTTTTTCCACAAAAAAAAAGGGTTTTTGGAAATTTAAACAAAAAAAAAAGAAAAAAAACCACCCCCCAAACCCCCCCCCGGGGGGCCCCCCCAAAAAACCCCCAAAAAAAAACCCCCCCCCCCCCCTAAAAAAATTTTAAAAAAACACCAAAAAAAAAAAAAAACCCCCGCCCGGGGAAACCCCCCCCAAAAAAAAAAAAAACCCCCAAAAAAAAAAAAACCCAAAAAAAACCCCCCCCCCCAAAAAAACCCCAACCAAAAAAAAAACCCCCCAAACCCCCCCCAAAAAACCCCCCCCCCCCCCCCAAAAAAAAAAAAAACCCCAAAAAAACCCCCCCCCCCAACACCCCCCCCCCCCCCCCCCCCCCCCCCCCCAAAAAACCCCCCAAAAAAAACAAAAAAAAAAAAAAAAACCCCCCCCCCCCCCCCCCCCCAAAACCCCCCCCCCTAAGGAAAAAAACAAAAAAAAAAAAAAAAAAATAAAAAACCCCCAACAAACCAAAAAAAAATTTAATTCCCTACGTTTTTTCCATTTAAGTTTTAGGAACCAGCACAACACACATTTTAAAAACCCCTCAAACTTGGGGGGGACCAATGACTTGGGGGGCAAAAATTTGGGGGGTTTTGGGAAGTGAAGAAAAAAATTAAAAATTTAAAAGGGTAAAAAAACCCCCCAAAAAAAAAAGGGGGAAGGGAAAAGGAAAAGGGAAGGAGGGGGGAAAGGGGGGGGGGGGAGGGGGGTGGGGGTTTTTTTTTAAAAGGGGGGAAAGGGAAAGGGAAGAGAGGAGAGAGAGGAGAAAGGAGAGAAAAGAAGGGGAGGGGGAAAAGGGAAGAGGGGGGGGAAAGAAGAAAAGAAAAAAGGGGAAGGGGGGAAAGAGAGGAAGAGAGAGGAGAAAAAAAAGGGGGGAAGAAGGAAGAAGAAGAAGGAAAGAAGAGAAGAAGAAAAAAGAAAAAAAAAGAAAAGGAAAGGAGAAGAAAAAGGGGAAAAAAAAAAGGGAAAAAAGA
>JASPKP010004420.1:0-5000 GCA_030674155.1 Stramonita haemastoma | reverse complement strand
AAGAGCAAACAAGAGTACAAGATGAAATAAACAACTGAAAACATCAATTCATCACCATCTGTCAAAAGTTATACATGTGATATAAATCATACATTTGGATAAAAGGGGGGAAACTTTTTAAAAACTAATATTGGAGGTGGGGGGGGGGGGGGGGGGAGAGATACTGCCAATAAAAATATAAATAAAATCAACAATTATAATGATCCAAATACCAAAAGTAAGGGATGAAGCCACTGACAAGAGAGAGAGAGAGAGAGAGAGGAGGAGGAGAGAGAGAGAGAGAGAGAGAGAGAGAGGAGAGAGAGAGAGAGAGAGAGAGAGAGAGAGAGAGAGAGAGGAGGAGAGAGAGGAGGAGGCAGACAGACAGACAGACAGTCTGACCGACAGTCAGACAGACAGACAAAGACAGAGCCTGCTTTCAATTCAAGGCCTGTTTTATTATTATTTTTTTGCTCGGATTCATTATTTCACTATGTGTCTGTTTCTCTTGTTTTGTGTCTGAATCTTTTTTCTCCATTTCTTTTAATCTATCCATTGCTTTTAATATTTGTTTTTGAGTTCATTTCTTTTTTTTGTAAGTCCTTCAATCTATCTATTGTTGTAGTTATTTCTTTTGAGTCCCCCATTGTCTAAAGTCCTTTAGTCTATCTGTTGTTTCTTCTTTGTGCATTTACTTTTAGCTAATTGCTCTACAAACACAACAGCAATCAACTTGGAGTTTTCTTTTTAGTGTGTTTGGTTGGTTTGCAAAACCTTTTCTTTCTTTCTTTCTCTTTCTTTCCTTCTCTCTTCTCTCTCTCTCTCTCTCTCTCTCTCTCTCTCTCTCTTCTCTCTCTCTCTCTCTCTCTCTTCTCTCTTCTCTCTACACACCACACCTCTCTCTCTCTCTCACTCTCTCTCTCTCTCACTCTCTCTCTCTCTCTCTCTCTCTCTCTCTCTCTCTTCTCTTTCTTTCTTCTTTTTTTTCTTTCTTTCTTCTTTTCTTTTCTCTTTCCTACTACTTTGATCTTTCAACCCTACTGTCTTTCTTGTTTCGTTTTGCTTCCTTCTTATCTTCTTTCAGTGTCTTTTTTTTTTTTTTTTTTGCTGTCTTCTTCGGGGGGGGGGGGGGGGGGGGGGGTGTTCCTGACCGTTTTCTTTCTTCCATTCTCTCTTGTTCAATTCAAGAACTAGGAGCAGAAAAAGTAATAGACTAGACCCTTTGAAGAGCGAATGAGCTTTTTGTGTTGTTTGGGAAACGTTTTTCCTCTTTTTCTATCTATTGTTTGTGTACTTTACTTTTCCCTCCCTCCCTGTTTTTTCCCTCCAAAGAATAACAAATAAAAGGAGCAACAGAGTCAAGCATCTTTGTGTTTTTATAATTTTTAAATCCCCGCCTGCTTTTTTTTCCTTTTTTTTTTCAATTATTACGATCAATCTTGGGGGTTCCACCCCCCCCCCCCTCCCTCTGTCCAAAGTCTGTTTTCTTCCTGTCATTTCTTTCCCCTAGATTTTGTTGATTTTGGGGGTGGCTTTTTTGTTTTTTTTTTTTTTTTTGTTCCCGTCCCTCTCTTTTCTCATACAACAAACACTTTGTCGTTTGAGAAAGTTTGGGAGAGAAAACTATGCATATTTGTGTGTATGTATGTATGTATGTATGTATGTATGTATGTATGTATGTATGTATGTATGTATGTATGTATGTATGTATGTATGTATGTATGTATGAATGTATGTATGTATGTATGTATGTATGTATGTATGTATATATATATATATACATATATATTATATATATATATGTATACAATTATATATAAATATATTATATATTATATATATTTATATATATATATATATATATATATATATATACGTAAAAATCGATGAATCCCAAAATGAGAGAGACTGGGTGTTAGTGTTTTTTTTTCCTGTTCTTATTTATTTCCCATCTTTTTCTTATGTTTTGTTTTTTGTGTTGTTACTTTTTGTTGTACTTCTCATCAATGTCATAGGTTGTACTTTCTTACCATCATTTTCCTGTCCTTTTTTTTTCTTTATCATTCACTTCTTTTTTTCCACCCAACGTTTCACTAATAATACGTGTATTTTTCTTTCTTTGGCCTTCTGTACGTATAATTCCTTTTTTTTTTTTTTTTTTTTTAATCTTTTCTCCTTTTTTTTTGTTGGTAAATAAAGAGGAAAGAAAAACGTTTCCAGCCTGAACAAAAAAGTGCTGACAAGCAAGAGAAATAGACATTGAAGATTGAGAAGAAATGTGATCAAACACAGAGAGAGAGAGAGAGAGAGAGAGAGAGAGAGAGAGGAGGGAGAGGGAGAGAGAGAGAGAGAGAGAGAGAGAGAGAGAGAGAGAGAGAGAGAGAGAGAGACAGAGACAGACAGACAGACAGACAGACAGACAGACAGAAGAGAGAGAGAGAGAGAGAGGAGAGAGAGAGAGAGAGAGAGAGAGAGAGGAGATGAGAGAGAGAGAGAGAGAGAGAGAGAGAGAGAGAGACAGACAGACAGGACAGACAGACAGACAGACAGACAGAAGACAAGAGAGAGAGAGAGAGAGAGAGATGGAGTGAGAGGAGAGAGAGAGAGGAGAGAGAGAGGAGGAGGAGAGAGAGAGGAGTGGAGAGAGAGAGAGGAGAGAGAGGAGAGAGAGAGAGCAGTGTGTGTGTGTGTTGCGCGTGCGTGCGCGCGGCGTGCGCGCGCGGCGCGTGTGTGTCTGTGTCTGTGTGTCTGTGTGTGTGTGTTCTCTTTGCTGTCTTTGCTTCTGGTTCTTTTTTGTTTTGTTTTGTTTTCTATTTCTTTCTTTCCCGTTCTTTGTTCAATTCTGGCAGATCAGTAATAGATAGACCCCTTTGAACAGCCAATGCGCTGTTTTTTTTTTTTTCTTGTTTTTTTTTTTTACTTCCCTGTGTGTGTGTTATTTTGTTTTGAAAACGTTTTTTACTCCCCCTCCTCCCCCTGTTTTTCATTAAAAAATAGCCCCCAAAATGGGCAAGACCGTCACAGGTTTTTTTTCCCTCGATTTTTTTCCCCCGATTCCTTTGCCTTCTTAGTTTTCATTTCTTTCCCATTTCAATCATGCTCAAATTTGTTTTGTTGTTTTTCTTTTTGTGTAAGTTTGTTTCTGCAAATTTTCTAAACCATCCCCCCCCCCCCTCTTTTTTCTCTCATACAAACAAACAATTTGTTATGGTTATACAGTGATTTTTTAAAAAGAATGGGAAGAAAAAAATGTGCATATTATCTGTGAATAACTGGTCAAGCGAAAAATGATGAGACTCCCCTCCACCTTTCTTTCTTTCTTTCTTTCTTTTTTCTTTCTTTCTTTTTTGTTTTCTCCTCTCTCTGTCTCTTCTCCTTCTACCTCCATTCTTTCCCTTTTCATCTCCGTCAGTATTTTTTAAAATTTTTTTTAAAAATCTTTTTCTTTCTTGACATCTTTTTTCCAGCTATCATTTACATTTACTTTCCTTTTTTAAAACAAAATTTACTGATATGTATATTTTTCTTGTTTGGTCTTCTTGTACATATCATTTCTATGATTTTTGTTTGGGGGGGGGGGGGGGTAGGGGGTGGTTGCGGGGTGGGGGGGCGGCAAAGAACGGATAGGTAATAAAGACAAGAATAAAAACAACAACTTCCTAGTCTGAACTAAAGTGGCTATAGGCAAGAGAAATAGACATCGAAGACAGACCAGAGATGTGATCATGTAGAGATGTGTGCCATGATGGGGGAATAAAGGCTGGTTGACCACATCGCTTTACACAACACTAGGCTGATTGTTTGATTGCAAACACTTTCTACTGCCAGTACACGCACGCACGCACGCACTCACGCAAGCACGCACGCACGCACACACACGCACGCACGCACGCACACACACATACACACAAACACGCGCGTGCGCGAGAAAGAAAGAAAGAAAGAAATAACAAAAAATGACAAACTAATGATAAAAAAAGGCATAAAAAATGAAAGAAAGAAAAAACGAAGAAAAAAAATTACAGCAAGAAAAAAAGAGAACAAAGCCACACACAGAAACAAAGAAAGGACAAACCAAGCACACACACACACACACACACACACACACACCACACACACACACACACACACACACACACACTCACTCACTCACTAACAGAAAAAAACACAAAGTCAAATCAAGGAACAATCCTACCAAAATCCATTACATTACAAAAAATAAAGAAGATAACGAAAGAAAACATTATAAGCGAGAACAACAACAAAAAACAAAAACAAACAGCACAAAAACAAAGCAACGAAAAAAACCCACCCACAAAACCTTTATAACCACAGTCAACCACTGAATCAATACCCCCGTAGGTAACCCCATCACTTACCTTCAGCATTGTCTCCTTCACATAACCCACAGTCTCAAACTTCATCACACCCAAGCAGCGGTTAGCGGCAGCAGTAGCAGCAGCAGCATCACCACTTCATCATCACAAGACCTGCACACGCACACACAAAACAAAAACAAAACACTGATTCAGTGACTTTTATAACCCATGACAAAGTTTTTTTTCTTTTATTTTTTTTAACCTAGAAAAAAAGTTAGGCACGCGCCAAGAAATTCTTCTGTCTTCTTCTTTTTCCTTTTATTCTTCTTCTTCTTTGCGTTCTTTCTTCTTCTTCTTCTTCTTTTCTTCTTCTTTTTCTTCTTCTTCTTCTTCTTTCTTCGTCGTCGTCGTCGTCGTCGTCGTCGTCGTCGGCGAACGCTCCGACAGCAATCACTGTCGCGTGTCATATGAATGAAAAATAATGCGTTGCGTTGCCGTTGAGCGTCTGACATAGTTTAGGCCCAGTGTATCCGACTTCAGCGTGGGGAGAAAAAAATCTTAACTTTGAAGTATTTTCTTGTAAAAAAAAAAAAAGAGCAGGAGAATGGACTAAGAAGGCAGAGAATAGGCAAGGAGGAGGTAACAGGAAGAGAAACAAGAGCAAGACAGAAACAAAGAGAGGGATAGAAAAGAGGGGATTCC
>JASPKP010004419.1:0-17683 GCA_030674155.1 Stramonita haemastoma | reverse complement strand
ATGTGACGCTCCACCACATAATAGAGACGTAGTGCACATTAGGTCAATTTTTATTTATGGAACCTGTTATTAATGAGCAAAAGTGGCTATCAATACATAAACCAGATTGAAAATCGGATAGTTCTGTGGCAACATTATCATATTGAAATGATAGACTGCAGGATGTACAAAATGAGAAACGGGCAAGTTTATTTTAGAAAGGTTGTCAAAATGAGGTTTTCGTTTTTCAAAAAACAAATTTAAAGCAAAAGGAATAAAAATTAGCCTTGATTTTTCATTAAAGGTAATTAAACAGAGCTAGTTTAATAATAATCAAAATCTCAAAAATTGAAACTTGCCCCCCCTCCCTTTTTAAAAGGCCCCTAAGAAAAATTGGGTAATGTGAAAAGCGACTCTTTCGGGTGGGGTCACATATTTTATATATATATATTTAATATAATATTATATTATTTATAATATATTAATATATAATTTTATATTTATTTTTATATATATATATGTGTGTGTGTGGTGTGTGTGTGGGTGTTGTGTGTGTGTGTCTGTTGTTGTTGGTCGTTGTCTGTCTGTTATTATCTATCTATTTCTATTATCTTCATTATTTCTATCTATCTATCTATTTATTTATATATTATTATATATATATATATTTATATATTATATATAATATTTTTATATATATATATGTATGTATGGAAGGACGGATACATAAGAAACACAAATTTTAAATTAGGAAGGACTGTGACGGATGGTTAAGAGTTCACTCCCTTGTAAACCGTGAGTTTCTGGGTTCGTACCCAGCCCTCGCCCTTTTTTTCCCCAGTTTGACGCAAAAATCGAACTGAATGTAAAGCTTCGGATGAGCCCCCAAACCGAGCCCCGTGTGCGAATGTACGCAGAACATCTTGTGCACGGGTTTAAACCCAGTTCCACCTTTCGGAAGAGTAGGTCATCTTGTGCCGGTAGGAGTGGATGACAAAATTATAACAAACTAGCATGCACACAGGTGCCCAGTTTAGACACCATCCTGATGAAAAATCGGTAAGTTGGAGTCCCACAGCAGCTCGGGGCTGTAGGTATATGGCAACGTTCTGGTGGCTCCTGCGACGGTATGGTACCATTCGTATTGGTCCTTGCCTTTCCAATGGATAATTCCAGTGCCGTGGAGAGGGAGGGGGGGAGGTCTGCGCATGGGTAACAGCTTGCCCCCCATACCTACTTACCCGGCTTTGCGCTCTAAAGTCTAGAGCGAAAACCCCATAGTCTTCGAGACTGATGCGTGCCTAAATATACATATATATATATATATATATATATATATTTATAATATATATATATATATATATATATATAATATATATTATAAATTTATATATATTATATTATATATATTTATGTGTGTGTATATTATATAACACCCTGATTAGTGAGATGTATGTACGTCCTGATAGCCATACCATGTAAGCTTCTTGTAGTAATAGGAAAAGAAATGGTCACTCTTTTTGTAAGTTTGCGGGTTATAGACATCAATTGACTGACAGGTCACTTGTATTATTTTGATTTTTATTTTATACATTCCCAGATAGTCTTACACATTATAGTCTAAAATTACACTTTTTTCTGATAAGAGTCAGATCAAAGGTCTCCTTCGCTACTTGTTACCATGTAAGCTGATACTAAACCCGTGTCATGTGGGTAGGTGGATGCTTATCAGTCTGGGAAGCAGATTAACTCAGAGACAGAGAACTGATTTCAAATGTCTGCTATCTGGAGCCATGCCCCCTCTTGGAAAGGCTTCTGGAGTCAACCCTGAAGACATATTGATGTCAGAGTCCCCAGCAGATTCTGGCAACTCTTGCAACTTCCTAAACCAAAGTATTGGCGATTGCCTTTCCAATTGACCATTAATTTTCAGTAATGGGAGAGGGAGTTGTTGCTGGGTAACATTTGCCCTCTATACTTACTTCCCAAGGTTTGAGCACTGGACATTTACTCCAACATTGTTTGCAGTTCAACACATTATTAAAAGCTTGTCTGTTTGAAAATTTGGAAAATTTGCCAAAAAATGCGTTTATTTTATTTATTTATTTCGGTACAACAGTTTCCAATACAGAATTTTGGACTTTATAAAAACAAAAAAAAAAACAACAAGAAATATTTGGAAAAAAAAAAATTATTGAAAGAAAAGAAGTGTAAAAGAGGGCGCAATTTTTAAAAAGGAAAAGGGAAGGGGTGGAGTGGGGTGTGAAGTAGGGTGTGGGGGGGGAAAGGGGAGCATAGCTAAACTTTTTGATTCTTGCCGGACTTACATGCTGTGCAAGAAACCCAAAGACTTTAAAGCTGATTTGCTTCGACTTAAGATATTAAATTAAAAACAATTAAAAAAAAAAAAAATTCTCATAATAAGGTATTTTTTAAGATACAAAAAACCCTTTTAATTTTTGGTTTTTGTTGTTTTATCGTGAGGTAAGGATGGGTTTCAATTTTTCACCAAAAAAAAAACAAATTAAAAAACTAGATATGTGTTTTTCCCCTTTTTTAAAACTAAAAGGGGCCCAAATTTACAGCAACAAACTATTTTTTTAAAAAAAATTTAAAAAAACGATGGTACCGGGTTAAGAATCAAGAAAGAAAAAAAAAGCCCGTGGGAAAAAAAATTGGGCCCCGGGTGTAAATGGAGGGAAAAGGGGGGACCCCCAAAAAAAAACCAGTGATCAATGTAGAGAAAACCCAAAGTGGCCAATTTCCCTAAAAAAAAAATTTTACGGGAAAGAAGAAAAAAGGGGAAAATTGAGGCTTTAAGCAAAAAAAAAGAATAAGGTTGCAAACGGGTGGGGGTTTTTTAAAGGGGTTGGTGTCCTAATGTTTTTGCTAAAAAACCACCATAGACCCATGGGTACCAGAAACAGTGCAGGACCATTCTGGCTGGTGGTTTTCTGTGACTTAATATTTTTTTTTTTTGTTTTAGCTAGCCCCCAATTTCACAATGATGAGATTTGTAAAAAAAAATTTTTTCCCTTTTCCCCCCATCATCAATGTAGGCCATTGTTTTAAGGATTGTGTCTAAACACGTAACTGTTTTTGCTTTGCTTTTTTTTTGGTGTCCCCCCCATTTTTATGGAAAACCCCCCCTTTTTTTTTGGGGTTTTGAGCAGTTTAAAACCCATGTGCAAGATTCTGGTGGGTTTAAAAAGGGGGACCAATTTAAAAATTTAAATTTTTTGGGAAAAATGGGTCTTTATGTGTGAAAAATGCATGGTAAAATTTAAAAAACAGGTTTTTTTGGGGGGGAAAAATTTGGTCGTTGGGATATGCGTTCAACCTATATCCCTGGAAACCCTCCCCCCCCCCCCTAAAAGGGGAAATTTTATCCCAAAGCCTCTGAGTAAAAGGAAAAAAAAAAATTTTAATATGGGTGGGGGCTGAGGCAGAGAGTTTGGAGGGGGGGTTAGAAAAAACAAAATTTATTTTTTTAAAAGGGTCAAGCATAAAAAAAAAAGAAAAAAGTATTTTTTGGGGGCCCCCATTGATTTGGTAAAAACAAAGGGGGAAAAATCATGTGTTTTTGATTTCGAAAAAATTTTTTTTTTTTTAAAATTGTTTTTAATTTTTTTTTTTTTTTGGAATATTTTGTCTCCTTTTTTTTGTCTAATTCCCCCATTTTTCCCAAATCCCCCTTTTTTTAAAATTTTTTCCCTTTTTTTTTCCCCCAAAAAAAAAAAATTGGATTCCATGTTGGGGTATGCGGGGTATATTCAGGGTTTTTGAAATTAATAAAATGTTGAAAAAAATCATGTTTTTTTTTTAAATCAGGTTTTTAGTTTGTTTTTTTTAATGTTTTGCCCTTAAAAAAGTGACAAAAACCCCCTTTTTTAAACCTTTTTTTGGGGGGGGGGAACAGAGATCTTATATGAGTAAAACTAAAGTCATCCATTCTTTTCTATTATTGTTGCTTTCCCTTTGGGGTTTAGACCCTTTAAAAAATCCAATGATTTTTTTCCCATATGTGACTTTTTGCCCACAAATAAGGTGCCACTTTTTAAATTTTGGGGATCTCCTGTCTTTAAAAAGGTAAAATTACAAAATTTCATTTTTTTGGTTTTGGTTTTTCATGTCACTATTGCATAGAAATCCCTCTATAAGCTTTCTTTTGGGAAAAAGGGTTGAGGGTCCCTCAAAATATGTCCCCCTGATAAATTCCCCCTTAAAAATTAGGGGGTTTTTATTAATTAAAGGGGGATGGGAGGTTTGCTTGCATGACAGTTTTGAGTTTGAAATTTAGGCGCATACTATCTTAATGTGGGAAAACTGGGTCGAATTGATAAATTTTTTTTTAAAAACCAGTTTTAAAAATTATCCCCCTTTTGGGAAAGGGGACATTGAAAAACACAAAAATAAAAGATTTACTCGTTTTTTGCCTTTTGCCATGGAAACAACCCCGTGGCCACCAAAATTAAACTTCAAAATTTTAACCCCTTTTTTTTGCTTAACGAGTATGATGACCGTTTCTACAATATTTTAAAGGTGTAAATTCTTTAATTTTACACGGGGGGAAATTCCCTTAATGCACCCCTTTAAAATTTTTAAATTTTTAAAAAATGAACATTTTTTTTTGGGCCCCTTTTGGCCCCCCTCTCCCCCTTAAAAAAAAGTTATTCCCAAAAAATTTTTTTTTTGTTTTTATGAAAAGGGCCCCAAAGGGAAAACCCCAAAACCTGAGTTAAAAATTTTCCCCCTTGAAAAAATGCGCAAATGTACAGTTTTTGGGTTAAAAAATATAAAAATATATATATATATATTTTTTATATATATATTTATTTTTATATTTAAATATTTTTTAATATATATATATAAATATATACAATAAAAAGGGGGTTCACCCCCCAAAAAAAGAACCTTTTGATTTAAAAAGAAATATTAGCGGGGCCAGAAATTTACGGATTGTGCAGGGTTAAAAACACAAATGGAAAACCTACAAAATGTCCTGAAACTATTTCCCCCCTTTCTTGAATGTAGTGAAGGATGTTTGGACAAATTCAGGGTTTCCCCCAAAGTACCCCCTTTGTCCAACGAGGGTTTTTAAAGCAGAAAACTGTGTGTTTAAAATTTTCCCCAAAACGTTTTAAAATTTCCCCACACCGGGGAAAAAAACTGCAGTTAAATGGGGGTTAAGCACTAATCAAAATGGGGGTAAACAAAAAGAAGTGGTGCAAATTTTTTTTTCATCAACCCCGTTCCTAGGGCTGACAAAACCCCCAGATCTCTTGGCCCCCTTTCAGTTTAAATGCTTTTTCCCGTCCCCTTTTTTGGTGCATACTGTTGTTTTGGGGGGGTCATCTTCATCAAAAAACACTCCCTCAGGTCGCTGTTTTAGATCTTGGAAGATGTGGTAAAACATTTTTTTTCTTTAAAAACAGGGGCAAAGGAGAAAAAAAAAAAAAAAAACTTCAGGGTGTGCACAAACACACCCCCAAAAAAGCACCCCCCCCGCAGGCACCACGCACCCCAAAACGCAGGCGCACACACACACACACACACACACAACACAACAACACAACACAAAAAACAACAAAACCCCAAAACACGCACATACAACACACAATGCAGTAATAGAAAAACCCCCCGGGGGTTGGGGGGCCGCCCCCCATAAAATCCCCTTAAAAAAGAGATTTGGTATCAGTCAACAAAAGGGAAAAAAAAGGAAAAAAAAAAGGGGCAAAAAAAAAAGAAAAGAAAGTACCCAATTTAAAATTTAAAATCAAATTTTTTTTTAAGAAAATGTAAAAAGGGTGATGTTGGGTAGAGATATCCTTCACAAAAAAAAAAAACACCCTTAAAAAACCCCCTTCTAAAAACTGAGCAACAACAGTGTGTTTGTCAAATAAAACCCCCAAACCCCTTTTTCCTTTTTGGGGGGAATCAAATTTTTTTTCCCCAGAATGTTCTACTTTTCTTTTTTATTTTTGTAACAAACCCCCATGTTAGTTTAACTGTAAAAAACACGAGTAAAAAAAACAATTAAATTAGTGTTCTTTTGGGGGTTTTTTTAAAATTCCTTAGATCATTTAAAAATGTTGTTAAGAGAAAGGGGGGGGTTGATCCCCCAAAGTTAATTAAAATAAATTGAAAAAAAGAATTCTTTTTTAGTGAATCTTTTAAAATTGAGATCCATGTATTTCTTTTTTAATCGGGGTTTTTTATTTTTGTTTATAATAGAATGCATTTTTTGGTTGTGTTTTTTTTTTTTGTATTTTTCTTTCCTTGTTTTTTCCCCTTAGGCCCCCTTTTAAACCCCCAAATTATGTTTTTTTTTTTTTCTTTTCTGCAGCTTTTTTTGGGGGTCGATTTTTATCGGGTATTCTGATTACTTATTTTTAAAAAAACCTTAGGGATAGGAGATTTTAAAAGTTAAAAACGGGGGCTTCGTGCGTTTCCTATAGGTACCTTTTCCCACACGTTTTTTGTGACATCACAAATTGATCGTCATGTGGGAACGGGGGAAAAATGCCCTCCCTTCTTTTTCTACGACTGTTTTCTGAAGTCGTGTGTTGTGAGAGAGGGGAGAGAGAGAGGGGGAAAAGAGAGAGGAAAGAGAGATGAGGGGAGAGAGAAAAAAATGGGGAAGGGGGAGGAGAGGAATGGAGAGAGGGGGGTTTTTGTGTTTTTTGCTGTGTTGTATGCCCCCCCCCTTGTGTGTGTGTGTGGTGTGTGTGTGTGGGGGGTGTGTGTGCCACAACAACTAAAAACCAAAAGAATTATATAATCCTTTTGGGGTTTTTTTTCTACCACTTTGGGCAGGGGGATTTTAAAAAATGTCCTATCTCGCAAAACCTAAAATGGCACAGTAGTCAGTTTTAAATGTGCCCCTTTAAAAAGGTTTTGGGATAATATTGTTTTTTTCAAAAAGTGAAGTGCAGAAGGGGGGTTTTTTTTTTGCCCCTCCCCAAAGGGGAAACAGAGCATGACAATTCACAGGTTTTTTTCTAATTAAAAATAGCAGCGAGTTTTTTTTTTTCTCAAGGGAATCATTTTGGGAGAAAACTACTTACCACCATCAAAAAAAAAAATAAAAAATTTGGCTTAGGTTTCAACACATGCCCTTTTTTTTAAAATTGGGCTTTTTTGGAAATTTTGTTAGCAAAAAAAAAAGGTGCTTTTATGAGAGAAAATTCCAAAAAATCATTGATAAAACTTTCTTTTATAGATTTATTCGGGGGTGTTTTATTTTTCATCTAGCAAAAAAATAATTAAAAGCTGTAATCCCCCTTTTTTTTGAGGTTCTTTTTTTTAAAAATTTTTACGGGTTTTCATATGAATTTTTTAAAAGTAGTACTGAGGGGAAAAAATGCCCCTGCTAAAAAATTTTTTTCAAAACGAAAGAGTTTTTTCTTTATTGATGCAATTTTAAATGCCCAAAGGGTTGTTTTAAAATTTTTTGTTAAAAAAGGGCTTCACCCCTGACAAAGTCAGGTCCCCCGGGGGGGTGTGTACTGTCGAAAAAGTTAGAAAAAAAAAAGATAAAGGAAAAATTGGAAAAATAAAAAAGTTTTTGTTTTAAACCCTTTAAATGTAAAACTGAGATTGTCGAGCCCTAGTTTTTTGACAAATTGGCAGCCTTAAATGTTTCAGTTTTCTGAAAAGACAACAATCAGCGTATTTGGGCCCAGTGTTTAGGGCGAACAAGTTTCCCCGGGGTGATTTAACTTACTATTGAAAAAGCCCCGTTTTTTTTAAATTCTTTTTTTGAAACCCCAAATTAAAAATTAGCAGCTGGGGGGGATAACAAAAGGTCAAACATTGTTCTGCCCCTGATTAAAAATTTTTCCCTCGCTCTCAAAAACTGCATAGTCACACCTTTTGCTAAAAAAAAACGACTCGACCCAATATCCTGAAGAAAAATATAGAACCCCTCCAATCGCCTTTTATTCAAAAAGTCTTAAAAAAATTTTTTTAAAAAAAACCCAAAAACCCCTCTTTTTCCAAAAACCCCTTTTTCCCCCCCTTTTTGTCTCCCCCCGCTCAACCACAGCACTAAAACCCAGGGGTTATATTTAAAAGCTTCTCATGCTTCTCCCCCGGGGGAAAAACCCCCTTTTTCCCCTTTTTGATTATTGTCCCCTTTTAACCCATAGCCCCTCCAAAAATTTTCCTCCCCCATCCCCAGAAAAATTTTGGCGTTAAAGGCACACCCCCCACCTGGTTCACTTCATCCCCTTTCAGACAAGTCTTTTGTTGAGTAAAAAAAATTCAATCAGCCCCCGCCAAATAAAAAGGGGTGCCCCCCAGGGATCAGTTTTGGGGGCCCCCTTTTTTTTCCCTTTTTACTGCTCTATGTCACAAAAATTTAAACCCTCATCATCAATTATAAATTTTATGTGATGACTCGCAGATTAAAAACAGTGACACACCGAAAATTTTCCTTCTTCTTGAAAAATCCCCAGCTGCCTTCAAGACATCCAACACTGGTGATACAAAACAAATTACAATAAATGAGATAAAAAAAAGCCGGTTTGTAGGCAAAAAAAACAAATTCCCTCCTTCCAAAAACTTCATAAATTGGGCCCAATACGTCATTCCCCGTCGGGTTCCCCGCTTTTACTTTTTTTGAAGTATCTAGGGTCTTTTGTCGTAACCCCCCTCTCCATAAAAAATTTTCATTCCCAAAACCCCTTTGTCATATGCTACAAACAACTGGGGTTTTTTTGCGAAATTTCGAAACCCCCTGCCCCCTGATGAAAACTTCCAACTTGTCACTTCTTTATTTCTCATCTGGATTTGCAATTTCTTTTGGCGGGGTTGCCAGCAAAACCCACCCCCCCCCCTTTTAAACTCTAAAAAACTCTGCAGTCGTTGGTCCTGAAAAAAAAAAATTGGGAGACATTCCCCCTCTCTTGAAATTTTTTTTTGGGGGCCCCCGGTCCCCCACGAGGTAAAAAAAAGATAAACCCCCCCTTTTTAAAATGTCCCCCCAAAAATGCCCCCCTACCCCCTGTGAATGTTTTTCATTTTTAAACCCCCTTTTCGTCCCCCGCCGGCGGGATATTTTTTCCCTTTAAGAAACCCGGGATTCCCCCATTACCTTTGGGCCCCGTTTCTTTCTCTGTTTTGGCCCCTCGATTGGAAGCCCCTTCCCTTTCTCCCCCGGAAAAAAGGGCCTATTAGGGACATTTTTAAAACCCAAACCCTCAAGACCACTTATTAAAACTAAGTTTTTCCTTGTTTCCCCCCTTTTTTTCCCCGCCCCCGCTTAAAACCCCCTCCAAAAATGCAAACTTTGTAGGTGTGTGTGCGTGCGCGGCGTGTTTTTGCGTGGTGGTGGTGCATGTGTGTTTTGTGTGTGGGTGTGTGTGTGGTGTGTGTGTTTTTGTGTTTTTAAAAGGGTGTGTGGTGGGTGTGTGTCATTGAATTTTTTAAAACGGTAAATAGTTGTGATTTTTGGCGTGTAGGTAAAAGAAAACGCTTTGATTTTTTTTTTTTCTTCTTTTTTTTTTTTTTAAAATTTTTATTTTTTTTTTAAAATATAAATACAAAAAAAACATTGAACCCCAAAAAATATCTTCTACCATCTTCCCCCTTTTTTAAAAAACAAATGCATGGGAAATAAAAATTAATATTAAAAAATTTTTTGGAGTTTGGGTGTATTATTTCTTTTAAAAAAAAAAAACAAAAAAAACAACAAAAAAAAAACACCCAAAAAACCCCGAAAAATTTGGAAATTTCTGAATAATTATCACAATTAAAAAAAGAAAACAATCAAAAGATATTCTGACTTATGCGGCCGTTATTCAAAAAAATTGACATTTGGACACAGGGGGCAAAACGAGAAGCACAAAATACATACATATAAAATACTAGACAAAATAGACACACAAGGTTTCAAATCAAAAAAACTGAAAAAGGACAGGGAGCAAGTTGGGGTTTTTTTTTTTCTTTCTGTTTTTCCTTATTTTTCCTAAAGACTGACATTTTTTTTTTTTTGGGGGTAGGGGGGGTTTTTAAAAGCACGTATATTGCTTATATTTATTTAAAGAAATTTGTTACGTCACTGGTTTCCTTACCCTTATTCCATTTTTTTCATTTATTTTTTTTTATATAAATATCTATTTCAACGTAATAGGTGGGTGATGTTTTGGGGGAAAGGTTTAAATTTTTTGCCCCCCCCCCCATTTCAATGGGGCATGTTACTTGGGTTTTCTCAAAAGTTTTTTGGGGGTTTTTTTACGCATGTCTATTTTAAAAGGGGAAAAAAAAAAACAAAAAAAAAACCAAAAAAAACCCCCCAAAGGAGGAAGGGGAAAATTTCCCTTTTAAACCATATGTCAAAAAAAATATAAAAATTTTTTCAATTTTTTTATGGTACCAATCCCAAAATTTCAAAAAAATTTTAGTCATGTTGATAAAAAGTTTTTTTTTTTATTTCAAACACCCCTTTTTAAATATTCCTAAAATGAAGAATGTGGAATTGTTTTTTTGGGTCTTGCATTTGTAAAAGTAAAATTTTTGATGCTATAATCATGTCAAAAGTCGGTCAAACTTTCAGGGGGATGTCATACCAAAAAACACAATTATTTTTAAATTTGCTTTAAGTTGTTTTTCATTTTTACAATTTTGATTTAATTTCTTTCCAATGTGCCCAAAAAAAGGGTTGGGGTTTAAAAAAAAACCCCGAAATATACAAATACCCTTGGGGTTTTGCGAAAAAACAGCTGCTTTCCTGGGCCACATTCAATGGAAAGAGGGGGAAAATTTGTTGCCAGTTTTGAAAAGTTTATTTGAAACCAACGTGCTTAATTTTTTTTAAAATTTTTGGGTTTTTTTAAAAATTTCCCTCCAAATTTTGGGGGGCCTTTTTAAAAAAATTAAACCCATTTTTGACAGCATTTGGTTTTTTATCCCCCCCCAAGAAAATCGAAAGCATCGGCCCCTTTTTGGGTTGCATAATAATTTTAAAAAAATTTGGGGCGATTTTTTGGTATATTATCAGGGAAAATTTTTTTTTTGTTTTTTTTAAAAACTTTTTAAAATTGTACACTCCCCCGGTGTATATAAAAAATTGAGATTGTATTTGTATGAATTTGGGGGAAAAAAAAACCATTTTCCCCCAAGCAAATTATGAAAAAAACAAAAAACCCCTTTTTTAAACCCTTTTTTTAAGAAAAAAGTTTCTTTTTCCCCAAACTGAATGTTATCTTTAAAAAAAAAAAGGGCTCCTATTATTTCTTCAGATGTTGAATAAAAATTTTTTTCCCCAAAATTCTTTATTTTTTTTAAATTTTACTTTTTTCCAAAAATGAATAGGTTAAAAAGTCTTAAGGGAGATCATCCCCAGCGTTCAAGTTAGCTGTTAGGGTTTATTTTCAAGATTTTTTTTCCACTTTGATTTTGTTTTGTAATTTTTAAACCCCCATCAATTTAAAAATTTAAAGAGTTTTTTTTTTATCTGGTTTTTTGAGTCCCCCTTTCCGGGAAAGTTTTTAAAATTTTTTTTCTATAATTTTGTCCTGTTTGTTTTCCAACAAATTGATATAATTTTTTTTGGGGTTCTTTTTTTAAAAATTTTTTATCAGAGGGTTAGGCAATAACACCCCCAAATGCACAATTTTTGGATAGGATCATGTTTTCAGAAAGGGAACTCTACTCAAAGGGAAATTTTTTTTTTAAAACCACATTTATAAAGATATTCAATTTCAGCAAATTTTTTTTTTTGTTTTAAAACCCCCCATTTTTTTAAAATTTTTTGGGACCAAAATTTTCCCCCAAAATTTAAAATTGGAGGTCCCCTCATGGGAATTTGGGGATGAAAAGTCTTGGGGAGTTCTTTTTTCTTCCAAACCACACACCAAATTCTTGCTTGTTCAAGAAAAAGGGGGACTTTTTCCCAAAAATTTTTCAAAAGGTTTAAACCCCCTTCTGTAAAGGGGTTTTTTCTTTTTCCCTCTAAAAATTTTTTAGTGTCATCTCGTATTTTAAAAACGTATGTCATTTCTCAATGGGTTTGTTTTTTTTTTTTTTTATTTGCGGGGATAGAAAGGGGTTTTCCCCAAAAAAAATAAAAAATAGGGGATATAGGTTTTTTGTCGGAACCTCTAGTTGGGGGAAAACCCCCGGGGACATTTGCTTTTAAACCCGGACAGATGTTTTAAAAATTTTTTAAAAAACCCCAGATATCCCCGACAGAAAATTTTGGGCCAAATAAAAAAGCGAAAGGATTTGAACAAAAAAACCCGGGCAACAGAGTCAAAGGTTTTCAAAAAAAAATAAAAAAAACCCCGGGGGGGTTTCCTTTTGAATATAAAAATTTTCATAGATTAGACGAATTTATTCCTTAAATTTTATTTTTAAAAAACCCGTCTGATTTTTTTTAAAAAAGAAAAAGGAATATGGTTTTAGTCATTTGAAATTTTGCTTGCAAAACCCCGGTTTTTTTTAAAACAACTTTAGGAGGGAAATAGGCCCCCTTTTTAAAATTTTCCCTTTTTTTTTTCCCCTTTTTGGAGAAGTAATAATATTTTTTTTGGGGTGCTGAAAGTTCCCCCCAAAAAAAATTTATTTTAAAGCTTGCAACAAAAAACCCCCCAACCTGTTTAAAAAAAAATTTAAGAATTCAAAAAGAAAAAACCCTTTGGGCCCCGGACTTTTTTATTTTTATATTTTTAGTGCCTGTGTTGTTTTTCCCCGGGGTATTTCCCTTTAGTTGAGACATTTCAAAAATAGTGAGTTTGGGGGTATTTTGTACTAAACTGTTTTTTTACTTTCCCCCTTTTCGTGTTTCCCTTTTCAACGGCTTTTTAAAAATGCTGTACTTCTTTAAAAATTCTCTTTATGTTTTATGTTTTCGTTTTTTTTAACCCCTTTGTTTTTTTCATGTTTTTTCAAATATAATTAGTTTTTCAAGACTGCGAAATACTTTTTTTTCCCCTTTTCCCCCGCCAATGTGTCGAGAAGTATAATCCCCTTCTATTTTTTTTTCTCTCTAATCTAACCAATTTTTTTTGTCTTTGTTAAGCTGTTGGTCTCTTCATCGTCAGCGGGTTTTTTTAAGAATTCAATATTTTTTCTAAATAGTTTTCGGTTTTTGTCTTTGGTTTTTTTTTTGGTAGCAAAAAAAATTGTTTTTGTTCTTTTTTTCATAAGTAACACATCTAAGAACAAAATTTTTTTAGGGAAAAAAAAAAATTTAATCTCATTTTTTGGAATATAGTTGTTTTTTTCCCCAGAGTTGGAAAAAGCGCATATTTTTAATAACTGTTTTTTTTAAAATTTTTTTTTCCACAAAAAATTTTTCTCTTAGAAAAGGGGGGGCATTTTTAATTTTTCCCCCAAAGAGCTTTCTTTATTTTTTCCCCAAAAAGTCCCCAAAAATTTTTTTAGAGGGGGGTTTTTTTTAAAAACCCCCTTTTAATTTTTCATCTTTTAAATAAAAAAAGGCAGTGAGAAAAAAAAAACTAGCCCGCTTTGTTGCCAGGGTTTTCTCCTTCGCCCGGTATTTTGACCCCCGGGGGGTTTAGTTCCCCCCCAAAGTTGACAAGTTTTTAAACTCATCTTTATATGTTTAAATTTCTTGGCCTTGTTTTTGAATGCTTGGGAAATTTAAGTATAGGTCTGGATCCCCCCCCAAGATTCCCCAAAAACCCCACAATAACATTCTTTAACTTTAAAACATTATTTGGCCCTTTCCCAAAATTTTTTATAAAACTTGGTGATCTTTTTTGGCCCCTTTTCACTATATAAGGAAAAAATTTTTTTCATCTAGGGAAAAAACAATATTAGTTGATCAGGGTTTTACATCTTTTTTTCACGTGGAAAATTTAAAAATTTTTATTGAAGAGGATGGCTCACCCCTTTAGTCGGTTATGAGAAGCAAAATGACACTTGAAACCCCCTTCAGAAAAAGGATATATTTCCAGTTTGGGAAACAATATGGTAAAATTTTTTAAAAGGAAAAAGGGAGTAAATTTTTTTTTTTTTGATAATGAAATTTACCCCTTTTTTGGGGGTTTGCAAGACCCCCCCAAAATTATGGGGTTTAAAAAAAAATGGCTTTTCCCCAAAAAAAATTTGCAGTAGAAGGTGATATATTTTTTAGCACCCCACAATTGATCGTAAACCAAACTTTATTTTGGGTGGAAAAACTGTAAAAAAAGTCAAAAAGAAAAAATTTCCCCCCGAAAAAAACCCCCCTGGGTGGGGGCAATAAAAAGTGCGAAAAAAAGGGCAAAAAGCCCGGATACATAGTGTCTATTTGTGCCCCCTTGAATGACTAAGCTTTTTAAACAAGTAAAACCCCAAAAAACTTTAAAAAAAAAAAAACCCCCCACTTTTTTAAAAGGAAAGTTTATAGTATTTATGAATTTGCTCCCCCGGGATTTCAGAAACTTGGAAAAGCTGTATAAGAGTAATTTTTTTTAAAACCCCCGGCATTTAAACCCCCTATAAAATTTTTAAATCTTATATATTACAAGTTTAAAGGGGCTTTTAAAAAAAATAAAAAAAAAAAACATTTAAAAAAAAAAAAAATAAAAAAAAAAAAAAAAAAAATAATTTAAAAAAGGAAGCAATGCTTGTCATTTACAATTTTAACCTTTTATTCTCTGCCGCAAAAACCACATATCAATAATATTTAGGGAAAGATATTGATGTGGAAATATTTTTTTCTTTAAAAAAATTTTTTTATCCCATCATTAATTAAAAGATGGTAGTTCTATTAAAAAAACAAGAAAAAGAAAAAAAAACCCCCCCCCCCAAAAAAAAAAAAAAAAAAAAAAAAAAAAAAAAAAAAAACCCCCAAACCCAAAAAGATATAAAACGGAAATCCCCCCTATCTCATTGAACATAATGTAATCATTAAAAGGGTACAAAAAAGAATTAAAACCAGCACAGCTCACAAATCCGCCGCGAACACACACACTCAACATACTACACCGCACGCCGCAAACCCACGCCGACGCACGCGCACCCACACACACCACACACAAACACACACACAACACACACACAACACACAACACCCTAAGTAACAGAGATTACAAAGAGTCTCTGTTCACTTCAAAGGCTTTTCTCAGTCAGTCAGTCAGTCACTGCAGCAACCATCTCAGCCTCTCTGCTTCAGGACTGCCGGGACACAGAAGACACTGACCAAACAATGTCCCTAGCAGGATCCTTTTTTTCCCCCCCCTTTTTCTTTCCCCCTTTGTTTAACCAAAAATACATCAAGTTTTAGTCTACACCCCAATCCATACAGACGAACATATGTACATTCTCACCTTCTTAGTATCAACTTACATTTAGGAGATGTAGAGTGATGTGCGTTTCACACACACACTCCCACACGCACTCGCATACATGCACGCATACAAGTGTGCCTGCTCATATTTGCTTATGTAAAAACTTGGATCGGAAGAAAGAGGCAACCAGGGGGGAGAGAGAGACGACATGCTAAGTAGGAAATGTATGTCTCCATTTGTTGGTACTTTCCGCCCCCTCTCCCTCTGAAAAAAAAAAACAAACAAAAAAAAACAGAGAGAGAGAGAGAGAGAGAGAGAGAGAAAAGAGAGAGAGAGAGAGAAGAGAGAAAAGAGAGAGAGAGAGAGAGAGAAAAGGAGAGAGAGAGAGAGAGAGAGAGAGAGAGAAGAACACTGAACACTGAAAAGTTTTATTGTACATCGGCCTTAGGCCATTATACAAAACATGTTTGAGGCAGGGGGAAGGTAAACATCATAGTAGAAAACAATTCCATCCATTCATCATTTCCAATTCTGCAATTACATGAGTCACATTCAATGCCCTCTAGTTAACATCATCGCCATCATCATTTTTATCAAGTATATTATCACTGCCATCAGCATCGTCATTATCCATATCTACAGCTGCAGCAAGTATATCAATATCGCCATCATTACGTCATCATCTACGTCATCATTGTCAAAATCATTCTCTTCGTCATCTGCACTATCATCCTCCTCTTCAACCTTTATAATTTCATCGTCACGGTTATCATCTTCAGTGTTACACAATAGTCACGATCATAATCCTCGTCCAGCATCTTCAGCATTTACATCACCATCATCTTCAGCATTTACATCACCAGCGTCATCCTCTTCAACATTTACATCACCAGCATCTTCAACATTTACATCACCAGCATCTTCAGCATTTACATCACCATCACCATCATCTTCAACATTTACATCACCATCATCTTCAGCATTCAGAGAGAGGAGAGAGAGAGGAGGGAGGAGAGAGAGAGGAGAGAGAGAGAGAGAGAGAGAGAGAGAGAGAGAGAGAGAGAGAGAGAGAGAGAGAGAGAGAGAGAGAGAGAGAGAGAGAGAGAGAGAGAGAGAGAGAGAGAGAGATGGGCAGGCAGACAGACAGACAGACAGACAGACAGAGTCAGAGACAAATATAGATAGGGAGACAAGAGACAGACAGAGTCAGAGCGAGGGGCAGACATACAGTTCGACAGACAGACACAATGAGAGAAAGAGATGTGAAAGGGAGCCCGAGCGCTATGTCCATAGATCCACTATGTATGGCTCTAGTAAGGATGTCCAGCTGTCCCTCCTCTAACGAAGCTTTCCTGTATAAAAAAACTGAAGTATAATTTTTTTTGTACTAACCCCCTTTTTTCACAGTTCAAATGAAAACTGGTTTTGTGTGTCAATGAGCATCAGCAAGATGCAAAAATATACAAAAGGTACCCCCCCCAAATTGATGAAACAAGTATTGCGTTAACTTTACGCCAGAGAAGTGGAAGAAAAACAAAAATAGCAATAAAACAAGTACCATATACATTTTATAAGAAGATGGAACCACACAGAAAGAGAAAACTAATAATGTACACAAGAACATTTTTTTTTATCTTGAGTCACACAATTTTGACCTCAGTCTGTTTTTGGGCCTGCACGCATCTCTCTCTGAAACAGCCCTCACATTTGCCCCGAATTTGATTTGAACAGTCTTGCCATTTTTTAGTTTTGCAAAGTCTTTCCCCCGGGTGACCAAGAGCCAAGGAAGTACTGTTTTGTAGGCCTGTTTCAGGGATCTGTAATTTGCCCGGGGTATCCCCCCCCATGACACGCCCTTACTCTTCAACTTTCGACGTCTTTCAACCACGGTTTTTTTTGTTTCGGACGGAATCGTACAATAATGGGGCGTGGCTTTCCCCTGACCAGCTCCCTTTTGTGACCCCCTCCAATCGTCCTCCCAATTTGGCACACCGATCAAGTCTGTGAAAATCTTACAACATTGTTTTTTCACCGTCAGCAGAAGTCTCCCTCGCCTTCTCCTTTACATTTACACTCTAAGTTCCCTCTGCGATCGTACTGCTGCAAAACATTTTTTTCGCTTTTATTTTAGAAGTTTTTCCTCTTTTCCTTTACTTTCTCTTTTATTTAGGTTCTCTTTTTTAATTTTGTCCATTTATTATTGGTTTCAAACCAGACACTTTTATTTTTCCACTTTTTAATTGACAAACTTCTTGTTACATCGATCTAATCTGCGAATGTCTTCCTTGGAGCCACACTGTCCAAACGTTTTTTAACATCGGTAAGGTGATTTTTTTGACATTGTGCACAGTCTATCTCTCCCTTTCTTCCAAAACGCCTTCTTCGTCCCCCTGTAAAGAGTCCGACGACTGATAAAACAATTTTTTTTTTTCTGGCGGTAAATTTTTTACTGGGGCGCTTGG
>JASPKP010004418.1:0-2500 GCA_030674155.1 Stramonita haemastoma | reverse complement strand
CTTCGAAATAAAAGAATAAATAAAAAGAATTCTGTGCCATGTTGTGCTGTTCTGTGTCATGTTGTGCTGTTCTGTGCCATGTCGTGCTGTTTTGTGCCATGTTGTGCTGATCTGTGCCATGTTGTGCTGCTTTGTGCCATGGTGTGCTGATCTGTGCCATGTTGTTCTGTTTTGTGCCATGTTGTTCTGTTTTGTGCCCTGGTGTGATGTTGCGTGCCATGTTGTGCTGATCGGTGTCATGTTGTGCTGGTCTGTGCCATGTTGTGCTGGTCTGTGCCGTGTTGTGCTGATCTGTGCCATGTTGTGCTGATCTGTGCCATGTTGTGCTGATCTGTGCCATGTTGTGCTGTGCTGTGCTGGGTTGAACTTATCTTGGAGCGAGACAAACGTTGAAAGCAGACATGTCAATTTAACTTTGCTATCGTAGCTCAGATACAAGTGTAGGCTACTGCACATGGCTTGATTGTGTTCTTGCCCTGCCTTATCCTACCTTGCCTAGTCTTGCCTTGCCTTACTTTGCCTCGCCCTGCATCATCCTACCTTATGTCCCTTATCTTGCCTTGACTTACCTGTCCTGCCTTACCCTGCCTTGCCTTGACTTGCCTTGACTTGACTTGACTTGACTTGACTTACCTTGCCTTGCCCTGCCTTGCCAAGTTTTGCCTTGCTTTACCTTGTTTTGCCTTGCCTTGCCTTACCTTACCTTACCTTGCCTTACCTTACCTTGCCTTACCTTACCTTGTTTTACCTTGCCTTACCTTGCCTTACCTTGCCTTGCCTTGCCTTACATTGCCTTGCCCTGCCTTGCCTTGACTTGACTTGACTTGACTTGCCTTACCCTATCCTGCCTTACCTTGCCTCGCTCTGCAGCATGGTATAGAGTGTTGTGTTGTGTTGTGTTGTTTTTACTGTACGGTGTGACGTGGTGTAGACAGTGCTGAAAGTTGTGGTGTGTAATGGTGCGTTCTGTAATGGTGGGTTGTGTAATGGTGTGGTGTGTAATGGTGTGTTGTGTAATGGTGTGTTGTGTAATGGTGTGTTGTGTGGTGGTGTGTTGTTTAATGGTGTGTTGTGTAGTGGTGTGTTATGTAATGTGTTGTGTAATGGTGTGTTGTGTGGTGGTGGTTGTGTAATGGTGTGTTGTGTGGTGGTGTGTTGTGTGGTGGTGTGGTGTGTGGTGGTGTGTTGTGTAATGGTGTGTTGTTTTGTGTGGTGGTGTGTTGCGTGGTGGTGTGTTGTGTAATGATGTGTTGTGTAATGGGGTGTTGTGTGGTGGTGTGTTTCATTGTAATGCATTGTGATACATTAAATTGTAATGCATTGTGTTGCATCGGATTGTAATGCATTGTGTTGCATTGGATTGGATTGCATTCTGTTACATCGCATCGTATTGTATTGTGTTATATTGTATTGCATTGTGTGACATCGCATTGCAATACATCCCGTCGCACATGGCATTGTCTCTCCCTTTTCCTTATTCCCCTGCCGCCCCCCCCCCCCCCCCCCCCCCCCCCCATTCTCACACCCTCCTCCTCCACTCCACCCATCCTCCATTGCAGGGAAGAAGCAGCAGCAGCCAAAGCCATCCTGACCCCTGCAGCAGAACAGCAGCCACAAGCGGGGCTGCACGCACCCTCCTTGTTTCAGGACGTCCCGCCCCACTATCATCAAGATTCCGCAACGTCAGAGTCCGCTCAGTCCCCTACCGCCACATCCAGCCTCGCCGCCACATCCACCGCCGCCACATCCACCGCCGCCACATCCACTGACACATCGCCCCCTGCCACATCTACTGATGCCACATCCACCGCCACATCCACCCCTCAGACCTCCGAGGTATCCAGCCAGCCAGTCACGCAGACGGACAACATTAGGCCTAACACTTAAACTTAGTTTTTGTCTGAGATGGGCAAAACTGGGCAAAAACTTCGCGTAGTATAGTAGTGGTGGCTGGCTTGACCTTGACCTTGAGACAGGATGAGGAGGAGTTGGCGGTGTGCACGAGACTGGAGACTGAATGAGGGATGGATGACGCCATGTTGTATGTAAGACAGCTGGAGAGAACGTGGAGAAGGATTTCAAAGATTGGAGACTTTGAGCTTCTAGACTTGATTTATTCATTTATTTATTTATTTATTTATTTATTTATCATATTTTATTCTTTTATATTGAGGATAATGCAATAAGCACTACTGTGCTTTTTTACATCCAGTCCCCGTGTGTATGCAGTTATTGTAAATTGTGTCATCTACTCTTACGAAAAGTAGAACAGGATTTAACGTTGTGGGCAAGATGTTCTACGTGCGTTCGCACACGGGGCCTCGGTTTATAGTCTCATCCGAAGGACTTTAGGGAGAGTGGAGTCAGCACTGATGTTAACTCCAGGAGAAAAAATCTCCTCGAACGGAAATCGAACCTGGGTCGTCAAATTGCGAGCGCAATGTTCTGACCACTAGGCTATCCCAGTTCAATAGCCTGCTCTGGCGTTCAGGGTTTATCC
>JASPKP010004417.1:5000-17685 GCA_030674155.1 Stramonita haemastoma | reverse complement strand
ATTATTTTTGGGATGGTGTTGTGGGGGTGATTTTTGCCAAACACTGAAACCTTTTTCCCTGGGCGAAAAACTTGGCTCGTAAAAAGCCGGGGGTTTCCCCATTTTTCCCGGGCCTTTGGTGTCGCCACAATTCCAGTGCCACACACATCCAAAATGGTTGTCCAGTTTGTCTGCATAGGGTTAGAATAGGGTCTGCTGCCCTGGGCTCTGCAACTGCGGAAAAGTGCGGGCGGCAAGGTCCCCGAAAACGGCGTTTGCGTCACAATGCTTCTAGTTCTTTAGCTCTTAGTCATGGGAGGGTGGGTATGCATGCGCGCGTGCGCGCGTTCTCTGGTGTTTGTGTGTGCGGTTTTTTTGTGTTTGCGCGTGTGGAGGGGACCCGGCAGATTACTGTGGTGTATGGTATTATATGAAATTATTATTGGATGGTGTTGTGGGGGTGATTTTTGCCTACACTGTACTCTGTTTCTAGGCGACAAACTTGGCTCTGTACAAGCGGGGTTGCCATCTTGCGGGCCGTGGTGTCGCCACAATTCCAGTGCCACACACATCCAAAATGGTTGTCCAGTTTGTCTGCATAGGGTAGAATAGGGTCCTGCTGCCCTGGGCTCTGCAACTGCGGAAAAGTGCGGGCGGCAAGGTCCCGAAAACGGCGTTTGCGTCACAATGCTTCTAGTTCTTTAGCTCTTAGTCATGGGAGGGTGGGTATGCATGCGCGCGTGCGCGCGTTCTCTGGTGTTTGTGTGTGCGGTTTTTTGTGTTTGCGCGTGTGGAGGGGACCCGGCAGATTACTGTGGTGTATGGTATTATATGAAATTATTATTGGATGGTGTTGTGGGGGTGATTTTTGCCTACACTGTACTCTGTTTCTAGGCGACAAACTTGGCTCTGTACAAGCGGGGTTGCCATCTTGCGGGCCGTGGTGTCGCCACAATTCCAGTGCCACACACATCCAAAATGGTTGTCCAGTTTGTCTGCATAGGGTAGAATAGGGTCCTGCTGCCCTGGGCTCTGCAACTGCGGAAAAGTGCGGGCGGCAAGGTCCCCAAAACGGCGTTTGCGTCACAATGCTTCTAGTTCTTTAGCTCTTAGTCATGGGAGGGTGGGTATGCTTGCGCGCGTGCGCGCGTTCTCTGGTGTTTGTGGGTGCGTTTTTGTGTTTGCGCGTGTGGAGGGGACCCGGCAGATTACTGTGGTGTATGGTATTATATGAAATTATTATTGGATGGTGTTGTGGGGGTGATTTTGCTACACTGTACTCTGTTTCTAGGCGACAAACTTGGCTCTGTACAAGCGGGGTTGCCATCTTGCGGGCCGTGGTGTCGCCACAATTCCAGTGCCACACACATCCAAAATGGTTGTCCAGTTTGTCTGCATAGGGTAGAATAGGGTCCTGCTGCCCTGGGCTCTGCAACTGCGGAAAAGTGCGGGCGGCAGGTCCCAAAACGGCGTTTGCGTCACAATGCTTCTAGTTCTTTAGCTCTTAGTCATGGGAGGGTGGGTATGCATGCGCGCGTGCGCGCGTTCTCTGGTGTTTGTAGTGTGCGGTTTTTTGTGTTTGCGCGTGTGGAGGGGACCCGGCAGATTACTGTGGTGTATGGTATTATATGAAATTATTATTGGATGGTGTTGTGGGGTGATTTTTGCCTACACTGTACTCTGTTTCTAGGCGACAAACTTGGCTCTGTACAAGCGGGGGTTGCCATCTTGCGGGCCGTGGTGTCGCCACAATTCCAGTGCCACACACATCCAAAATGGTTGTCCAGTTTGTCTGCATAGGGTAGAATAGGGTCCTGCTGCCCTGGGCTCTGCAACTGCGGAAAGTGCGGGCGGCAAGGTCCCGAAAACGGCGTTTGCGTCACAATGCTTCTAGTTCTTTAGCTCTTAGTCATGGGAGGGTGGGTATGCATGCGCGCGTGCGCGCGTTCTCTGGTGTTTGTGTGTGCGGTTTTTTGTGTTTGCGCGTGTGGAGGGGACCGGCAGATTACTGTGGTGTATGGTATTATATGAAATTATTATTGGATGGTGTTGTGGGGGTGATTTTTGCCTACACTGTACTCTGTTTCTAGGCGACAAACTTGGCTCTGTACAAGCGGGGTTGCCATCTTGCGGGCCGTGGTGTCGCCACAATTCCAGTGCACACACATCCTCAAATGGTTGTCCAGTTTGTCTGCATAGGGTAGAATAGGGTCCTGCTGCCCTGGGCTCTGCAACTGCGGAAAAGTGCGGGCGGCAAGGTCCCGAAAACGGCGTTTGCGTCACAATGCTTCTAGTTCTTTAGCTCTTAGTCATGGGAGGGTGGGTATGCATGCGCGCGTGCGCGCGTTCTCTGGTGTTTGTGTGTGCGGTTTTTTGTGTTTGCGCGTGTGGAGGGGACCCGGCAGATTACTGTGGTGTATGGTATTATATGAAATTATTATTGGATGGTGTTGTGGGGGTGATTTTTGCCTACACTGTACTCTGTTTCTAGGCGACAAACTTGGCTCTGTACAAGCGGGGTTGCCATCTTGCGGGCCGTGGTGTCGCCACAATTCCAGTGCCACACACATCCAAAATGGTTGTCCAGTTTGTCTGCATAGGGTAGAATAGGGTCCTGCTGCCCTGGGCTCTGCAACTGCGGAAAAGTGCGGGCGGCAAGGTCCCAAAACGGCGTTTGCGTCACAATGCTTCTAGTTCTTTAGCTCTTAGTCATGGGAGGGTGGGTATGCATGCGCGCGTGCGCGCGTTCTCTGGTGTTTGTGTGTGCGGTTTTTTGTGTTTGCGCGTGTGGAGGGGACCCGGCAGATTACTGTGGTGTATGGTATTATATGAAATTATTATTGGATGGTGTTGTGGGGGTGATTTTTGCCTACACTGTACTCTGTTTCTAGGCGACAAACTTGGCTCTGTACAAGCGGGGTTGCCATCTTGCGGGCCGTGGTGTCGCCACAATTCCAGTGCCACACACATCCAAAATGGTTGTCCAGTTTGTCTGCATAGGGTAGAATAGGGTCCTGCTGCCCTGGGCTCTGCAACTGCGGAAAAGTGCGGGCGGCAAGGTCCCGAAAACGGCGTTTGCGTCACAATGCTTCTAGTTCTTTAGCTCTTAGTCATGGGAGGGTGGGTATGCATGCGCGCGTGCGCGCGTTCTCTGGTGTTTGTGTGTGCGGTTTTTTGTGTTTGCGCGTGTGGAGGGGACCCGGCAGATTACTGTGGTGTATGGTATTATATGAAATTATTATTGGATGGTGTTGTGGGGGTGATTTTTGCCTACACTGTACTCTGTTTCTAGGCGACAAACTTGGCTCTGTACAAGCGGGGTTGCCATCTTGCGGGCCGTGGTGTCGCCACAATTCCAGTGCCACACACATCCAAAATGGTTGTCCAGTTTGTCTGCATAGGGTAGAATAGGGTCCTGCTGCCCTGGGCTCTGCAACTGCGGAAAAGTGCGGGCGGCAAGGTCCCGAAAACGGCGTTTGCGTCACAATGCTTCTAGTTCTTTAGCTCTTAGTCATGGGAGGGTGGGTATGCATGCGCGCGTGCGCGCGTTCTCTGGTGTTTGTGTGTGCGGTTTTTTGTGTTTGCGCGTGTGGAGGGGACCCGGCAGATTACTGTGGTGTATGGTATTATATGAAATTATTATTGGATGGTGTTGTGGGGGTGATTTTTGCCTACACTGTACTCTGTTTCTAGGCGACAAACTTGGCTCTGTACAAGCGGGGTTGCCATCTTGCGGGCCGTGGTGTCGCCACAATTCCAGTGCCACACACATCCAAAATGGTTGTCCAGTTTGTCTGCATAGGGTAGAATAGGGTCCTGCTGCCCTGGGCTCTGCAACTGCGGAAAAGTGCGGGCGGCAAGGTCCCGAAAACGGCGTTTGCGTCACAATGCTTCTAGTTCTTTAGCTCTTAGTCATGGGAGGGTGGGTATGCATGCGCGCGTGCGCGCGTTCTCTGGTGTTTGTGTGTGCGGTTTTTTGTGTTTGCGCGTGTGGAGGGGACCCGGCAGATTACTGTGGTGTATGGTATTATATGAAATTATTATTGGATGGTGTTGTGGGGGTGATTTTTGCCTACACTGTACTCTGTTTCTAGGCGACAAACTTGGCTCTGTACAAGCGGGGTTGCCATCTTGCGGGCCGTGGTGTCGCCACAATTCCAGTGCCACACACATCCAAAATGGTTGTCCAGTTTGTCTGCATAGGGTAGAATAGGGTCCTGCTGCCCTGGGCTCTGCAACTGCGGAAAAGTGCGGGCGGCAAGGTCCCAAAACGGCGTTTGCGTCACAATGCTTCTAGTTCTTTAGCTCTTAGTCATGGGAGGGTGGGTATGCATGCGCGCGTGCGCGCGTTCTCTGGTGTTTGTGTGTGCGGTTTTTTGTGTTTGCGCGTGTGGAGGGGACCCGGCAGATTACTGTGGTGTATGGTATTATATGAAATTATTATTGGATGGTGTTGTGGGGGTGATTTTTGCCTACACTGTACTCTGTTTCTAGGCGACAAACTTGGCTCTGTACAAGCGGGGTTGCCATCTTGCGGGCCGTGGTGTCGCCACAATTCCAGTGCCACACACATCCAAAATGGTTGTCCAGTTTGTCTGCATAGGGTAGAATAGGGTCCTGCTGCCCTGGGCTCTGCAACTGCGGAAAAGTGCGGGCGGCAAGGTCCCAAAACGGCGTTTGCGTCACAATGCTTCTAGTTCTTTAGCTCTTAGTCATGGGAGGGTGGGTATGCATGCGCGCGTGCGCGCGTTCTCTGGTGTTTGTGTGTGCGGTTTTTTGTGTTTGCGCGTGTGGAGGGGACCCGGCAGATTACTGTGGTGTATGGTATTATATGAAATTATTATTGGATGGTGTTGTGGGGGTGATTTTTGCCTACACTGTACTCTGTTTCTAGGCGACAAACTTGGCTCTGTACAAGCGGGGTTGCCATCTTGCGGGCCGTGGTGTCGCCCACAATTCCAGTGCCACACACATCCAAAATGGTTGTCCAGTTTGTCTGCATAGGGTAGAATAGGGTCCTGCTGCCCTGGGCTCTGCAACTGCGGAAAAGTGCGGGCGGCAAGGTCCCAAAACGGCGTTTGCGTCACAATGCTTCTAGTTCTTTAGCTCTTAGTCATGGGAGGGTGGGTATGCATGCGCGCGTGCGCGCGTTCTCTGGTGTTTGTGTGTGCGGTTTTTTTTGTGTTTGCGCGTGTGGAGGGGACCCGGCAGATTACTGTGTGTATGGTATGCGCGTGTGGAGGGGACCCGGCAGATTACTGTGGTGTATGGTATTATATGAAATTATTATTGGATGGTGTTGTGGGGGTGATTTTTGCCTACACTGTACTCTGTTTCTAGGCGACAAACTTGGCTCTGTACAAGCGGGTTGCCATCTTGCGGGCCGTGGTGTCGCCACAATTCCAGTGCCACACACATCCAAAATGGTTGTCCAGTTTGTCTGCATAGGGTAGAATAGGGTCCTGCTGCCCTGGGCTCTGCAACTGCGGAAAAGTGCGGGCGGCAAGGTCCCAAAACGGCGTTTGCGTCACAATGCTTCTAGTTCTTTAGCTCTTAGTCATGGGAGGGTGGGTATGCATGCGCGCGTGCGCGCGTTCTCTGGTGTTTGTGTGTGCGGTTTTTTGTGTTTGCGCGTGTGGAGGGGACCCGGCAGATTACTGTGGTGTATGGTATTATATGAAATTATTATTGGATGGTGTTGTGGGGGTGATTTTTGCCTACACTGTACTCTGTTTCTAGGCGACAAACTTGGCTCTGTACAAGCGGGGTTGCCATCTTGCGGGCCGTGGTGTCGCCACAATTCCAGTGCCACACACATCCAAAATGGTTGTCCAGTTTGTCTGCATAGGGTAGAATAGGGTCCTGCTGCCCTGGGCTCTGCAACTGCGGAAAAGTGCGGGCGGCAAGGTCCCGAAAACGGCGTTTGCGTCACAATGCTTCTAGTTCTTTAGCTCTTAGTCATGGGAGGGTGGGTATGCATGCGCGCGTGCGCGCGTTCTCTGGTGTTTGTGTGTGCGGTTTTTTGTGTTTGCGCGTGTGTGAGGGGACCCGGCAGATTACTGTGGTGTATGGTATTATATGAAATTATTATTGGATGGTGTTGTGGGGGTGATTTTTGCCTACACTGTACTCTGTTTCTAGGCGACAAACTTGGCTCTGTACAAGCGGGGTTGCCATCTTGCGGGCCGTGGTGTCGCCACAATTCCAGTGCCACACACATCCAAAATGGTTGTCCAGTTTGTCTGCATAGGGTAGAATAGGGTCTGCTGCCCTGGGCTCTGCAACTGCGGAAAAGTGCGGGCGGCAAGGCCCCCAAAACGGCGTTTGCGTCACAATGCTTCTAGTTCTTTAGCTCTTAGTCATGGGAGGGTGGGTATGCATGCGCGCGTGCGCGCGTTCTCTGGTGTTTGTGTGTGCGGTTTTTGTGTTTGCGCGTGTGGAGGGACCCGGCAGATTACTGTGGTGATGTATATAGAATTATATGGTGGTGTGGGGTATTTGCCTACACGTACTCTGTTTAGCGACAACTGTTGTACAAGCGGGTGCCTCTGGCCGTGTGTCGCCAATCGTGCCACAACTCAATGGTGCTTGTCAGAATGGGTCCTGCTGCCTGCTCTGCAATGCGGAAAGTGGGGCGGCAAGTCCAACGGCTTGCGTCCAATGCTTCTGTCTTTGCTCTTAGCAGAGGGGGTATGCATGCGCGCGTGCGCGCGTTGGTTTGTGTGTGCGTTTTTGTTTTGCGGTGTGAGGACCCGGCAGATTATGGTGAGTATTAAATTTATTGGATGGTGTTGTGGGTGATTTTGCCTACACTGTACTTGTTTTAGGCGACAAACTTGGCTCGTACAGCGGGGTTGCCATCTTGCGGCCGTGGTGTCGCACAATTCCAGTGCCACACACATCCAAAATTTGTCCATTTTCGCATAGGGTAGATAGGTCCTGCTGCCCTGGGCCTGCAACTGCGGAAAAGTGCGGGCGGCAAGGTCCCGAACGGCGTTTGCGTCACAATGCTTCTAGTTCTTTAGCTCTTAGTCATGAGGGTGGGTATGCATGCGCGCGGTGCGCGCGTTCTCTGGTGTTTGTGTGTGCGGTTTTTTGTGTTGGCGTGTGGAGGGACCGGCAGATTACTGTGGTGTATGGTATTATATAAATATTATTGGATGGTGTTGTGGGGGTGATTTTTGCCTACACTGTACTCTGTTTCTAGGCGACAAACTTGGCTCTGTACAAGCGGGGTTGCCATCTTGCGGGCCGTGGTGTCGCCACAATTCCAGTGCCACACACATCCAAATGGTTGTCCAGTTTGTCTGCATAGGTAAAATAGGTCCTGCTGCCCTGGGCTCTGCAACTGCGAAAAGTGCGGGCGGCAAGGTCCCGAAAACGGCGTTTGCGTCACAATGCTTCTAGTTCTTTAGCTCTTATCATGTGAGGTGGGTATGCAATGCAGCGCTGCGCCGACTCCTGGGTATGTTGTGCGTTTTTGTGTTGCGCGTGTGGAGGGACCCGGCAGATTACTGTGTAGAAATATAAATAAAATACACACCGTAACTGTCTAGCGAAACAAACCGCATACAACAAAACGATCCGACAGCGGCCACGCCGACAATCAGCAAACAACCCAAAAGAGCAAGCAATAAAATAGGCCAAGCCCGGGACTCTGCAACCGAAAATCGGCGCAAGCCCAGAAAACAGGACCCTATTCTACAACAAAATGACAACACATTACTTTAGCCACTATCAGAAGGGACAAATGCAACTTAAAAATTCCAAAAACAGTACATAAAACAAAAAACCAACGCCTACCAACAAACCAAAATAGCAACATAATAAAACAAAACATAATGGAACCACACACCCAAAACAATAAAAACCACAGCATACACAGAAAGAAAGACAAAATGCAACCCAAAAACCATCAAGATTACAATAATAAAATAAAAACTAATTAGAATCTAACAGCACATAAAAACACCACAAAAAATACACATTAAACAATAATCTCACACAAAGCAAAGCAAAAAAACATTTAAAAAACTTTTCGACCTACCCAAAAATTAAAAAAGAACCCAAAATACACAAAAATCAAACAAAATTTATTATAATACACACCACAATAAACAGACCAATAAAAGCAACAAAAATCCCCAAAAACAAATACCAAACAAATTACACAATAACACAACCAAAACATCCAAAGAACACAAAGAAACAACCAACAAGAAATAACGCAAAAAATCGACAATACAACCCAAAAATAAATACCACTAATGCAAAAATGAACAACCATTTTGGATTTCGAATTTAAACCACCCCAAAACAAACAACCGCTATTCTACAAAATAAGAGACAACAACAAAAGAGTATTACACAAAAAAAAACCCAAATCAACCAAGAAACAAAAAAAATCCAAAAACCAAACATAACAAAACAACCAAAACCATCAATAATAATGTCAAAAAATACACACAAATCTCGTCTCCCAAGAAAACAAAAAAAAAACATAAAAAAAGCGCACCGCCATCAATACCAATCCATACAAAGAGATAAAAACAAACTTGTACAAAACGTTTTCACCTCCCCACTATTGATTAACACCAACACAGGCTATTCTACACCTACAGACAAATTACAACATTTAGCATTTTCACGAATATTCGACACCAAGACAACAAGATACAACACCCTTGACATCAAAGTTTGTCCCAAAACAAGTACAATACAAAAACCCCCAAACACATAATAATAATATTCATAAAACAACACAAGTAATTAACCGTCCCACAACCATACAAAAAAAGCACTACACAAACACCAAAGAACGCAACAGCCATATCAACTAAGACTAAATACAAAAAGAACTAAAAGCATTGTACCAAACGTTTACTTGCACTTTTCAAAAAATAACAAACCACACAACCAACATCAACCAATAACAAACTGACAACCATTTGAAATGTTCATAATTCAACACTCCCAAAATAAACCGCTTACAACCAAGTATGCCTAAAAACATAGACAACAAAAATAACAATCACCATCCATAAAATTCATTAATACATACAAAAAGTAAAATCTCGTACCCACACCGCCAAACAAAAAACAAACAAAACAGGAACCGCACATCATACCACCTCCATAACTAAGCTAAAAACATAACATGTGAAACGCACAGTTTTGACATTAACCCGACTTAACGCATTAACCAGCACAACTAATAAATTTACATAATGCAACAAATACAACCATATTAAATATTTGCACAAGATCACAAAACGCCCGAACATATGAACCCCATTACAACAATTTTAACCTAAAACAATACATTACAAAAATCACCAAAACCATCAATAATAATATCAAAATACCATAACCAGAACTCCGAACCCTCCAACCAGACAAAAAAAAACCAACCAAACAACAAAAACCCACCCACATAACCCATAAAACTAAAAACTAAAAATTTAAAAGCTTAATTCGAACATCCAGCCCCATTTCATTAGCAAGCCCATAAACATATATATCAGAAATACAACCAATTAATATTTTCATGAATTTACACACCCATAAAATAAAACCGCATTACAAGCCACATTGTGCTAAAAAGAAACATTAAAAAAATACCCAAAAACAGAATAATTTAGATAATAAACATACACAATAATCTCGTTACACGCACAAAGACAAAAAACCAAAATACACCAAAAACCCAACAACCCAGCAAAGATACCACCCTACCATACAAAAGCATAAATAAACTAAAGCATGTACCAAACAATTTATATGCGAATTATAACAAACCCAGCAAGACAATACAAATACAGACATAAAATACTAAACAACAAAACTGACAACCATTAAATTTCATAAATTGTCAAAACAAGACAAACCCTTTAAAGAATTGTAGCTAGAAACAAGTACATAAAAAAAATCACCCAAACAACATCAATAATATTTCATAATAACACAATAATCTGATCACCCCCACACAAAAAAAAAAACCGCACACACAAACACCAGAAACCGCACACAATAACACTCCAGAATAAACTAAATAACTGACATTTACCAAACCCTTTAGACCTCCCCACTTTATCCATCAAACCAGCAGCAGGATAATTACACCAAAATAGACAAATACACTTATGTACATAATTGCAACCCACGCCGCAAATCAACCCCACTTACAAACAATTGCGACTAAAAAAATTACAACAAAAAATCACCCCCAACACCATCAATAAATTCAATAATACCAACAAATAATCTCTCCACAACCAAAAAATAAAACCCACACAAAACAAAACGCCCACCCAATGCATACCACACACTACACCATGACTAAACCATAAAATACTAGAACAATAACAAGCTTCGAACTGCCCCAACTTTTACCCAGTGCACAACATAGACATTTCACCTATCGAAAAATGACAACCATTTTATTATAAACACTAAATACACTCAGCCCGAAAAACCAGCTTACAAACCAAGTTTCCTAAAAAATACAATAGGCAAAAATCACAACACAAACACCATCAATATAATAATATAAAACATAAACACAAATCTGCCCCTCACACGCAAACAAATAACCAACAAAACACAAAACACCCACGCCAAACACCCATACTAAACAAACGAACAAAGCAATTACCAAAACCCTAATTTATATTCCACCGATTTAAAACCATTCAGACCAACAGCAAACCCTACAACCATAGCAAAAATACAAATTTTGATTGATGCACATAGAATTGAACACCCAAGTCAACCCACAACAATAATTCACCATAAGAAACAAGATAATTACAAAATACCCAACCACAACACACCAAAAAATTTCAAAAATACCTAAACAGAATCTCAGTCCTCACAGCAAAAACAAAACACAACACAAAAACACCAAGAAAAAACTCCACACCCAGCATACCACCCATAATACTAACAAAAAAAACTTATGACAAAACCTAAACAATAAGCCCCCGACTAATCACCAAGCAAGACACATCAGAACTATTCCAACATGCAACAAATAAAACAATTTAATGTTCATAATTATCCACACACGCCCAAATAAACCCTTTACAACAATCCTAAAACACGAGACAGTTGCAAAAATCCCCCCACAAAACCCATAATAATTTCATATAAAACAACACTCACAAATTGCACGCACCCACACAACGCCAAACAAAAAACCGCACACAAACAAAAACAGCCCGCACCCGCAAATAATATAGACTAACTAAAAAATAAAGCATTTACGAAAACCCATGACACTTGGACTTCATTCAAAAACATGTAACACCTAAACACTCAAAAATTGGAGGAGAATTAATACACCACGCAAATGCAACTACAACCAAGAATTTCATAGAAAAAATACATTAGCAAAATACCCCAAACACACATATAATTTACAAATACATAACACAAATCCTCATCAACCGAAACAACAAAAACCACAACAAACACCAGAGAAACCACAGCCCATGAAGCACAAATAAAGCTAAAGAACAAACATTAACCAAACCCTCAACCTACACCCCCACTAAATCAAGAATGAACCCAGCACAACCCATTCAACTATTACAGACAAACTACAAATTTTAATTCAAAATTCACACAAAAAACACAAATAGGAACCCGCATACAAGCATACCCTACAAACAGAAATAATACTACAAAAGAACCACCACAACACATCCAATAAAACAGATAACTACCAACCCACAGCAACTCCGCACCAACCAAACAACACAAAACCAACAAACACCAGAAACGACACAGCAACCAACAGAACCCACCCTCCAAACTAAACTAAAACAAGCAACAAACCAAAAACGCCCAACACCCATCAACCCAACACCCACACCTACAACAAACTACAACCAAGGGACACACGACACCACCCCAAACAACCCCAAGAGCCAAGACCTACAAAACAAACAGAAAAAAAAACCCCACAAACCAATCCAATAAAATATAACACCAACAACCAAAACCCCCACACAAACAAAAAACCGCCAAACACAACCACAACGAAACCCAAACAAACCACCCCCATAAAACAAAACCAACATACCAACGCCACGACCCACCCAACAGCAGTAAAAACAGGCAACAACCACACCAAACAAACAACAACCAAAAGACACTAACACACAACAAAATAAACCCAGACAAACCAAGACTACCCAAAACAATACAGACAAAAATCACACCCAAACACCATCCAATAAAACAATAACCACCCAAACAAACCACAAAACTGCGCCACCACAACCGCAAACACAAAAACCCACACACAAAACCAAAACCCCACCAACCATAGAAACACCACCCAAACCAACAGACAAAGAACACGAACAAAAACCCTTAGCGCCAAACCCATCAACACAAACACCAATACACAACAAACAAACAAACCATCTGATCACGAATACAACCACCCAGTGAACCCTACAACACCAAAACAAACACAGAACAAAAAAACCCACAACACCACCAAAAACAAAAACCAACACCAACATAACACCCCTCAAACCCAAACACAAAAAAACGCACACACAAACAACCAAAACCAAACCCCCAAAAAAACCCAACAAAAAACACAAAAAAAAAAAAAAAAAAAAAAAAAAAAACCCAAAACAAAAAAAAAACAAAACAACAACACACAACACAAAAAAAAAACCAAAAAACCAAA
>JASPKP010004417.1:0-2500 GCA_030674155.1 Stramonita haemastoma | reverse complement strand
CCACCCCCCCCATGAAAAGAGCTAAGAATTTAAAGTTGTGACGCAAACGCCTTTTTTGGGACCTTGCCCCCCGCATTTTTTCCGCAGTTGCAGAGCCCAGGGCAGCAGGCCCTATTACCCAGCAGACAAACTGGAAAAACCATTTGGAGTGTGTGGCACTGGAAATGTGGCGACACCACGGCCCGCAAGATGGAAACCCCCGTTGTACAGGCCAAGTTGTCGCCTAGAAACAGAGTACAGTGTAGGCAAAAAAATCACCCCACAACACCATCCAATAATAATTCATATAATACCATACACCACAGTAATCGCCGGGTCCACTCACACGCAAACACAAAAAAACGCACACACAAACACCAGAGAACGCGCGCCCCAACGACATGCATACCAACCCTCCATGACTAAGAGCTAAAGAACTAGAAGCATTGTGACGCAAACGCGTTTGGGACCTTGCCGCCCGCACTTTTCCGCCAGTCAGAGCCCAGGGCAGCAGGAACCTATTCTACCCTATGCAGACAAATGGACAACCATTTTGGATGTGTGTGGCACAAATTGTGGCGACACCACGGCCGCAAGATGCCAACCCCGCTTGTACAGAGCCACAGTTTGCGCTAGAAACAGAGTACAGTTAAGCAAAAATCACACCAACAACACACATCCAAAATAATTTCCATATAATACCATACACCACAGTAAATCTGCCGGGTCCCCTCCACACGCGCAAACACAAAAAAACGCACACAACAAACACCAGAGAACAGCGCACGCGCGCATGCATACCCACCCCATGACTAAAGAGCAAAAGAACTAGAAGCATTGTGAGCAAACGCCGTTTTCGGGACCTTGCCGCCGCACTTTTCCGCAGTTGCGACCAGGGCGCAGGACCCTATTCTACCTATGCAGACAAACTGACAACCATTTTGGATGGCGGGCACTGGAAATTGTGGCGACACACAGGCCGACAAAGATGGCAACCCGCTTGTACAAGAGCCAAGTTTGTCGCCTAGAAACAGTACAGTGTAGGCAAAAATAACCCCAAAACCACATCCAATAAAATTTCTATAATACCATACACCACAGTAATCTGCCGGGTACCCTCCACCGCCAAACACAAAAAAACCGCACACACAAACCACCAGAGAACGCGCGCACGCCGAATGCATCCCACCCTCCAAGACAAAGAGCTAAAGAACTAGAAGCATTGTGACGCAAACGCGTTTTCGGGACTTGCCGCCCGCACTCTTTCCGCAGTTGCAGAGCCCAGGCAGCAGGATTCCACCTACAGACAAACGCCCAACCATTTGATGTTGCACTGAAAAGGCACAACACCGAAATCAAACCCCCCACGACAATTCCCCAAAAACAGTACAACCAAAAAATACCCCAAAAAACCAATCCTTTAAACCAAAATCCATACACCAATACTTAACCACACCAAACAAAAAAAACAAACCACAAAACACCAAAACGCCCACAGCAACCACCCCAAAAAAAGCAAAGAAACAAAGCTTTACCAACCCTTTTACCCCCCCCTTTCCGCAGGCACCCAGGCACAAACCCACTACCTACAACAAACAAGAACACCAAAGAGGGGCATAAAATTTCACCAAAGGCCCAAAGCAAGAGCAAACCCGCAACAACCCAAAAATTTCCCTAGAAACAAAGTACGTGTAGCAAAAATAACCCCCACACAACCCACCCAAAAATTCAAATACCAAACCACAAACCCTCCCCCACACAAACCAAAAACCAAAAAAAACACAAACCCCAAAAAAAAAAAAAACCCCAAAACAAAAAAAAAAACCCCCCCCCCCAAACCGGAAAAAAAACCCCCAAACCCCACCCCCAAAAAACCCCAAAAAAACCAAAAAAAACAAAAAAAAAAAAAAAAAACCCAAAACCCCCCCCCCGGGGAAAAAAACCCCAAAAAAAACCAACCACAAAAAAACCCAAAAAAACCCAAAAAAAACCCCCACACAAACAAAAAAAAAAATAAAACCACAAAAAACCCCACCCAAAACAACAACCAAAAAAACCCCCCCAAAAACCAAAAAAAACCCCCCAAAAAACCAAACCCAAAACCCCCCCCCCAAAAAACCCCGGGAAACAAAAAAAAAAAAAAAAACCCACCCCCCCCCAAAAAAAAAAACAAAAAAAACCAAAAAAAAACCCAAAAAAAAAAAAAAACCCCCAAAAAAAAAAAACCCCCCCAAAAAACAAAAAAAAAAAAAAACCCCCCCCCCAAAAAAAAATAATAAATCCCCCCCCAAAAAAAACCCAAAAAAAAATTTTTTTTAAAAACCCCCCAAAAAAAAAAAAAAAAATCCCCCCCCCAAAAAAACAAAAAAAAACCCCCCCCCCAAAAAAACCCAAAAAAAAACCCCCCAAAAAAAAAATAAAAAAAACAAAAACAAAAAAAAAAAAAAAAAAAAAAAAAACCAACCCCAAAAAAACCAAAAAAAAACAAAAAAAAAAAAAAAAAAAAAAAAAAAAACCCAAC
>JASPKP010004416.1:0-17690 GCA_030674155.1 Stramonita haemastoma | reverse complement strand
GTTGTTATGTGGTTTTATTTTTGAGTCTTTAGTTGGTAATTCAAGTCGTTATTGATGGTTGTTAGGGGTTGGTGAATTGTTATTATATTTGGTGGAGTGGTGTTTATAGGGTAGAGCGTGATGTGTGGATTGGTGAATTTTCGTTAACGGAGTTGTTTATGTGAGTGGTGGTTTATTGAAAGTAGAGGGTTTTTGTCTATTTATCTTTAAAGGGGGAAGTGGGTGTTTATGTGGTAGAGTGGTGTTTTATTGAGTTGAGCGGGGTTTGTATGTGGGGTTTTTTGATAAATTTCCCTTTAACGGGGGGTGTTTTTATGTGAGTAGAGGGGTAAATCCTGTGTGGGTTTTTGGTGAAAAAAAATTTATTATTTGGGATGGTGTTTAGAAAGTAGGGGGGGTTTATGTGGGGGTTTGGGTTTGTATTTTTAGGGGGGGAGTTGTTGGGTTTTCTTTTTTTTTTTTTTCCCCTTGGTGGTTTTGGATGTTTGTGATTTGGCGTTTACTGTAACGGGTTTTGATTTGAGATGAGGTAAAGAAATTAGAGGAGTTGACGTTCATTTAGTTTTAATTTTAAAAAAAAAAACAAACCCAAAAAAAAAAAAGTGGTGTGGAAAAAAAGTCAAAGTCAAAGAACAAGATTGAGATAAAACAGTAAGGGTTTTTAAAACCCTTTCCACGACCACCCACACAAAGAAATTTAAAAAGAAGAAAAAAAAAAAAAAAAAAAAGATATATGTCGCTCGTTGTATGTTTCATGTAGTTGTAATATCCCAAACATGGTTTTGGGCAGAGTTATGTATTTATCGGTTTGTCATTACATCTTTTAATTTTTTTTTTTCGGAAGTTTTATAGGTAATTTTACAGGTGTTGGCCCAATAAATTTCCCCCACATTATTATCATTATTATTATTTATATTTCGTTTCCCTTTTCCCCGTGGCTTCTTTTCTGTCTTCCTCTTTCCCCTATGTTTACCTCCTTCTTTTCCCCCCTTTTTTTCTGTTTTTTTAAAATTTTTTTTATTGTTTCATGAAGTAGAAGTGTTGGGGTTTTGTGTGTAGTAGTGGTCGAGGATAAAAGGTTTACAAAGTTGTAAGTTGATAAGGGAGGGGGAGAGAGAAAGGAGGGGAGAGAGGGGAGGGAGAGAGAGGAGAGGGAGAGGAGAGAGAGAGGAGAGGGAGAGAGAGAGAGAAAAGAGAGGAGAGAGAGAATGAATTAAAAAAAAAAAACCCCCAAAAAGCCTTCTCACACAGAGGAGAGGAGAGAGAGAGAGAGAAGAGGAGGGGAGAGAGAGAGATGAGGAGAAATGGATGTTGAGAAAAGTAGTTTTGTGCAGACAGGCATTTTTCTTCTTCTTCTTTCATTCCCTTGAACTGTTTTCTCCCCTTGTTTGGGTTTGTGAGTAAAAACATACTTTTTTAGGGTAGAAAAAAAAAAGACCCACTGTGGCTGTGAATAGATTTGGCATAAAAAAATAACACAAAAACCATGTATATATATATCCTTGCGCTTTGTCTATAAGTAAAAAGTAATGTGCTTTTTGTATCAGATCTTTTTAAAAAAAAAATTTAAGGGGTTGGTGGTGACAGGGAAACAAATACAGTCGCATGCAGGAAAAAAAAAAAAAACAAAAAAAAGAAAAAAAGGGTATGCGCTGCATTGTGGCAACGCACTCTCCCCGGGGAGAGAGAGAAAGCAACCCGAATTTCATGCAGACAAATCGCTGTGACATAAAGGGGGGTACCAAAATTCAAGTAGGGATATATATTTTTTTCTCATGAAATTACGGGATGTTTTAAAGGGTTTTGTCGTGGAAACTGTGTGTACTTGTCTGTGTTGTTATCACATCACAAGTCAGACCCCACGCATTTTTTCCCACATTTCCTCCACCCTTTTCAGGACACGGGTGCTACTGGCCTGGCTTTTCCACCTGAAAAGCCAAATGTCCTGCCGGGGCCTGCCTCCTGCCTGCCAAATGCCGCCAAACCTTATACCAACCTTACCAACCTCCATCCTTTACCTCCCAACCAACTTCCATCCTTTCCTTTACCTTTCCACTCTTCCCCCTCCCCCCCCCCACAAAACACCACTCCACCCAAAATTCATCACATCAACCCCACACCCACCCCAAACCCACACCCCCCCACCCCAAAACCCCCACACCACACCCCCCCACATCCAACAACCACCCCACACCGCACCACCCACACCACCCAACACCACACCCCCTCACCCCCCCCCACCCCTCCCCCACCACCCCCACCAAAAACCCCCCCACACACCCCCACACCCCCTCACCCCCCCCCCACCTTACACCCTTTGAAATAAAAGCCTTCAGTATTCGAAGTCTCAGAATTATAAAATCTAGGAAGAGTACATCTGAAAAATCTAAAATAATCAGAGTGACCCAAAAAAAAAGAAAAAAAAAGACAAGAATATTAATCTACTGGAAGATGATACTGTAAAAATCATAAAATCGACTGACCAAAAAAAAAAGAAAAAGAATATATAATCTACTGGGAAGAGTGATACTGTAAAAATCTACAATAATCAGCTGACCAAAAAAAAGGGACAAGAATATATAAATCTACTGGAAGAGGGGATACTGTAAAAAAAAAAAAAAAAATCATACAATAATCAGGTGACCAAAACAAAAACAAAAAACCCAACCCCCAATGTACTGTTTTTGGAAGTACAACTGTAAAAAAATTAAACAAAAATCAGAGAACCCAAAAAAAAACCAAACCCAAAACAAAAATAAAAAAAGATAGGAGAGAGAAAAAAGGAACCCCTTTCGGCATTTTTGTTTTGGGGCATTAGTTTTGTCAGTAGGTGGGTGGTGTGACTCAAAACATTGTGTGGCTCACCCCGGTTGCTCTGTTTCTGTTGTGTGTGTGAAAGTGTGACCTTTTGCCTTTGGCAACAGGGGGGGGTGAGGGGGGTGGGGGTGAGGACCCCCAGGGGGTGGCGTCTGTAAGTTGTTGGTCGTTAATCCATCCATCCCGTATTGTTTTTATGCTTTTGTTTTGGTTTTTGTTTGTTGGTGGTTTTTTTTCTTTTTAGCTTTTTTGTTTTTGTTGTTTTTTTTTTTTATTTCCTTGCCTGTGTTGCAGCACTACTCAACTGCGTTAAAGTTTTTTTTCCTTGTTTCCTTTAAATTTTAATGTAGTTGTCATGTGTTAAAAAATTTTAGTTTTTTTTTTTTTTAGGGTTTTTTTGTTGTTGTTTGGTTTTTTTTAAAGGTTGTTGGTTATAAGGGGGTTTTTGTTAAAAGTTTGAAAAAAACGAAAAAGGAGACGGATTTTTTAAATTTAAGGTGTGTGTGTGTGTGTGTGTGTGTGTGTGTGTTGTGTGGGGTGTTGTGAGATTTGTGTGTGTGTTTTTAGTTTTTGCTGTGATGTTGTTTTAAATGTGCATGCGGTGGGTGTGTGGGGGCAGGCGCGTGGTTGGTTCTTTTGGGGTTTTTAAAATTGGGCAAGAAGAACTGATTTTGATTTTGAGGTAAACTCAGTCTTATCAGTTGCTGACCCAAAAAGGGTAGAAAAGGGGAGAAAAAAAAAAAACAAAAAAACTTTTTTCGAATGAAAATGTCTGTAAAAATTTTTTCAATTTTTATTATGGGTTTTCACTTTTTTGTACTTTTGCACAATTTTTCCTAAGTTTAAAAAGACATAGTCGTTTTTTTTTTTTTTTTTTGAAGGCTGGGTTTTTTGTATTTTTGTTATTTTAAATTTTTTTTTTGATGTTTTTTGAAAATTTAAAAGGGGTAGAGTTGTTTCCAAAATTTTTTTTTTTTTTACAAATTAAAAAAAAGAAATTCCATTTACATGACCATTTTTCTGTATCTATTATCTGTTTTTGACTGATGATAATTTTAAAGTTAAAATCAATTGTGTACTGAAATAGCTAAAAGATAAGGCTATAATAAATTTTTTGGCGATATGTTTTTTTTTTTCTGTGATATCACTGAACCCCAAAAAGAGCAGTAGAATGACATGTTTTCGGGCTGTAGTGTAGAGGCCCGACAACCTTTTTTCTCTTGCTGTAGAAATTTGCCCCAACAACCCTTTTTGTAACAGCCTGTAGCAGTCTGTACCAGCCTAAAGTGTTTAACAAAAGGTTTTCTCTGTGGTGTGGTGGTGTTTTGTTTTTGTTTGGTTTTTTGTGTGGGTGGGTGTGTGTGTGTGGGGGGTGTGTGGTTGGTGGTTTTTGTGTGTGTGTGGTGTGTATGGTGTGTGTTTTTAAATGAGTGAAAGAATGAGTGAGGGGTGTTGTAAATAAATGTGTGTGTGGGGGGGTGGGGTGGGTGTGTTGTGGTGGGTTTTTGGTTTGGGGCGCCGGGGGGGGGGGGTGTCCTGTGTGGTTCTGCCAGTGAGGGGATTGCATCCTCATTTTTAAAACATGTTTACTTCCCTAACATGCAGAAATATTTGACCCCCTTGGGGGGTAAATTGTATTCAGAAATTTATACTAACAAGTAAATTGAAAAAGTAGAAAATAAGACAAAGTATTGAATTCTGTCCGTAAGAAGCTTCCCCCCGACAGTAAAAGTGCTCCCTTTAATGGGGTTTTCTAGGTAAGGTCTGCCTTTTGTGTTTGTAGATGAAGAAAAAGAGAGAGAGAGGGGGGGGGGGGACAGTTATTTTTTCCATCTCTTATTCAAATTTTTTTTATTTCAAAAACAATGAAATAAGCATATGGGCTTTTTATTTTTTTTAAAATCAGTCCCTGTGTATGTGTGTTTTTTTATATTTTGTCATCCGTTCCCCCGCGGCTGCAATGCTGCTTTTCAAAAAAAGCGAACAGGGCCCTTAACATTTTTGCACAAAATATTCTCTGTGTTTTCCTGGGAACCTCGGTTTTTTTGTCTCGTATGAAAGACTTTCGGGGAGTGGGGGTTTTGGCACTGATGTTAAATCCAGGGGGGAAAAAATTTTCCCCTTTAAGGGGTCAGAAGCTTTTTTCCAGTATTTTTTTTTTATTAAGGGGTTTTTAGTTTTTGTTGCATGTAGTGTGTTCCCTTTCCCGTGAGTGGTGCTGTGTCTGTCAGCCATGTTGTAGGGGAGTTCCCCCCTCTTTTTTCACCTCCCTTCCCGCATTCCCCTTGCCCTTGCGCTGCGTGTTGTAGTCGTGGTAGATCGGTAGTCATGCTGTGGGTTTTTTCTCTCTCATCCGTGTTTCAGCTTTTTTTTTTTTCTTTCTGGTTTTTTTTTTCCCTTCTAAAAACCTTAAAAAAAAAATTTTTTTTTTGTTTTCTGAGTTACATTTTTTCCCCCTAAAACCTTTTAAATGAAAATTTTAAAAAAAAAATCAGAACTGAGTTACATGACTCTTTTTTAGGCAAAAGTTCCTTTTTTGTCCTTCACTAACTTGGTTTTTAATTTTTTTTGTTTAGTTGAAACACACCCCATGATTGTTTTAGTTGTTGTTTTTTGTTTTTTTATTAGGGGTGTTTTTGAAGCATCGTAAATTTGTGTTTTTTTTGATTATGCTCTCGCCTTTGTTGGTTAAATTAGTTAGATTAGTTTGGTAAATTTAGGGGGTGGGGGTGTGTGTGTGTATTTGTTGGGGTTTTTGGAAATGGGGGTTTATATATTTTTTTTATTGGTTTTTTTTTGTTAAGGTAAAATACAGTGTTTTTTAGTTTATTTGTTTAAATGTTTTGTTGATGAGATGAAAAGGGCTAGCTGCATACACTTGTCTGTCTGTCTGTTTTCAGACGACAAAACATGCATACCCCGTCTGCACCACACATGCCTTTGCACACAACACACACCCGTTAACTTTCTTCTCTTTCTCCTCTCTTCTCTCTTTTTCTCCCTCTCTCTCTCTCTCCTCCCCTTTCTGTAGTCACACACACACACAAAACACAACACACACAACCCCACACCACAAAACACACACACACACCACACACACACACAGAAGGGGCTTTTTTGTTTGTTTTTTAAAACATTGTTTCAGCCTTAGTAAAGGAAGTTAAGGGGCTATTACATCATGTTGTTTCCTATGATTCTAAAAAAAGTTTCAAATTTTTGGGTTTATTTTGAGATGGGTGTGTTGCATTGTTGTTCTCTTTCTCAAATTTATATGTTTGAATTTGTTCTTTTTTGAGTTCTTCCTCTTTGGGTGCTTGCTTTTGTCGAGTTTTAAAAACTTTTGAAACATGGTCCAGGTTTTGTTTTTTTGTTTGCGTCGGGGTGTATGTGTGTGTGCGTTTGTGCGTGGTGCTTGGTGATTTTAAAAGTTTAAATTTTTAATTTTCTTACAGTTCTTTTGTGTGTGTGTGGGGGGGGGGGGTTTTTGGGGTGTGGGGGGGGGGGGGGGGGGGGGGGGGGTGATGGGTGTTGTTTTTGTATGTGGTCATGGTGGAGGTGAAAGGTCACATGTTTCTGCAGTGCGATTGGGGGATTAGTTGATATTTCTGTGCTGTTGGTGGGTTTGGTTGATATTTCGTGCTGATTTTTGGGTTGATATTTCTGTGCTGTTGGGGGATTGGTTGATATTTTGCGCTGATGGTGATTGGTTGATTTTTCGGTGATTGGTGATTGGTTGATATTTTGTGTGATTGGTTGATATTTCTGTGCTGATTGGTGTTGGTTGATATTTCGCAGTGTGATTGGTTGGTTGTTTCTGCGTTGCAGACCCTGTGAGTGGGGGAAAGGTCCCTTGGGACTCAGACAGTTTTGTAGTGTTGGTGTTTTTTTTTCCCGTTCGTTTGCGTTTTTGTTTTTCTCTCGGGTAAGGTTGCCTGTCCTGCCTGCACGTGCGGTGTCATGTTTATGAGTGTCGTGTGTGTGTGTTGGTGGTGTTGGGTTGGTGTTTGGGGGTGTGTTTGTTTGTGTTTTGTGTTGTGGGTTTTTGGCTTTGTCGTGTGTTTGGGGGGGTGTGTTGTACTTGCCTGCTGTTGGAGCGCTGCTGCCCTGCAGTGAAGTTGTCTTGTTTTCATTGGGGTGTTTTGGTTTATGTGTGGGTTTTCGGGGAAATTTCAAACTGACCAAAAAAATTTTTTGGGGTGACATTGGGTCTTGGGGTATGGGTGAAACGAATCCTTTTTTTTTTTTTTTTTTTTTTTAAAATATTTGTGTGTAAAATTTGTGTGCGGAATGGATTTCTGTTTTTTTTTTTTTTTGGGTTTCGGGTTTTTTTGTTTTTTTTGGGTTTTTAACCCCATTCCAGCGTACAATTTATGCAGGTTTGTTGTTTGAAAAATATTTCTTTTTCTTTTTGTTGCTGTTGTTTTTTGTTTAGTTGGCGGGGTTTTTGTTTTCTTTCAGTTTTATGAAGGAAAAAAAAAATGTACTGTGGAGTTTAAAACATTTTGTGGTATGCTGTCCAAATTCTGCTGATTGTGGTGAATGGATTTGCTTTTATGTTTTTTGTTTGATTTTTTGTGTGTGTGTGTGTGTGTGTATCTGCCCATGGGCTGTACTGTTTTAATATTTTGCATGCTGAAATTCGGTGATAGCATTTGGTGTTGTGAAGGGGTGTTTGCTGGGCGGGCCATTTTGGGTTGGGGAGTTTGCTTTGGTGTTGAGAGCGGGTTTTATGTGTTTGTGTTTTGGGTTTTGTTGTTTGTTGTTTCTTTGCTGTGTGGGGGGTTATGGCAATGGGGTGTGACAGCGGCGGAAGAGTGTTTTGGGTTAAAAGTGTGATCGTTACTTGATTAAGTTATTATGTCTACTTTGATCCCAGAGTCATGGGGAAGTAAGCGAAATATAAAAACGACTACGAATGCTGCTGTTGGGTTTACTACTTCTACTTCCATGAAATACTACTACTGCTATACTGCTAATACTGCTTTTACTACTGTATTGTATATTCTTTACTATACTATCTATACTATACTATCGGGCTGTGCTGCTGGCTGCTGCTGCTGCTGCTGCGCTGCTGCTGTGCGGTACTACTTCTACTACTATATATACTACTCTGCTACTTGTGCTGCGGCTGCTGTGCTAATACTACTACTACTACTATTATACTTTTACTACTATACTACTACACTGGCTGTGCTACTATATACTACTATAATTATACTACTATACTACAATACTACTACTACTCTAAAATACTTTTTAAATGTACTATACTATAACTACTATTTCTTATCCCTACTACTACTAATCTACTTTTAAAATTGCTGCTGTGTTGTGTCTACAAATACTCTAACTCTACTACTACTTACTACTACTACTATTTTACACTACTATTTATACTACTTGCACTAGCTATATTTAAATAGGGTGTGTTAGGTGGGGGTGGGTGGTGGTTGGTGTGTGGGGGGTGTGTGTGTGTTTTGTGGGTGTTTGGGGGGGTTTTTAGTTGGGGTGTGTGGGGGTGTGTGGGGGTGTAGGGTGTGTATCTGGGGGGGTGTGTTGTTTTTGTGGGTTGTGTTTTGGGGTCCTGTGTGGTGTGTGGTGTGTGTGTGGGGGTTTTGGTTTTGTGTGTGTGTGTGTGTGCTTTTGACCCAAAGAAAAGTGGTATGAATTAACTAATGGATGTGCCAGATACGATTGGGGTGTGCTGTGCCCTCTCTGCATGATTGCGTGTTCTCTGTTTGACACGGGGGGGGTCTGCATTGGTGGGGAGTATTAAGAGTTTTGATAGGGGGGGAATCAGGTTCACTTTGTGTGTTTTTGGTGGTGTGTTGGTGGGGTGTGTGTGTGTGGTGTGTGTGTGTGTGTGTGTGTGTGTTGTGTGGGTGTTTTGTGTACTGTGTGGGGGTGAGTGAGAATGTGTGTGTGGTTCTTTTTTTTTTTTTAATTTGTTTTGGGGAAAAAAAAGCACATTTGCTTTTTTACTCCATTTTCCCCTTGTGTATGCAGTTTGTAAATCTTGTCTTTGTTCCCACCCGGCACACAAGGGCCCTACTTTATGAAAAGCGGAAAACGGTTTAACGTGTGTGAAAGTGTTCTGCGTGCGTTGCACCAACCCTTGGGGGTTTCAGTCTCTTGGACTTTTGGGAGGTTGGGTCAGCACTGATGTTAACTTCAGGGAAAAATTCCCCTTGAAGGGGGGAATCGAACCGGGTCGCCAATTTCGGGTGCTTTTTTTGACCCTGGCTATCCCGTTCCGTGGTGTGTGTGTTTGTGTGGTGGATGTGTGGGTGTGTTTTGTGGATATGATTCCCACAGCATTGACATTTTTCCCGAAATTTTTGCTTCAAAGTAAAATTTTTGAGCAAACCGAAATCTGTGTGCTTTGAAATTTGCTGAGGAGGGGGGGGAAATTATATTATATAGATAGATAGTAAATTATATATATATATTATTTATTATATATATATATATATAATATTTTTTATATACATACATATACATTATTTATATATAATTTATATATTGTAATTTATTAAAATTATTTTTATATGTAATTTTTATTTTTATTTTTATGAAAAAAATTTTATTATATTTATGTATATTATTTTTGTTTTGGAAATGAAAAAAAAGTGTTCAGCTTGTGAATTTTATTGCATATTCCTGGTTAAAAATTTTTTTTTTGGCTTTGACCGTGCAAGTTATTGGTAAAGCGTGTTTGTTAAGAATGTTTCACTGAAAGCAGAGAAAAATAGAGTTAGTTTTTTTTTTTTTGGGGTAAAGTTTTTTTTTTTTTTTTTTTGGTTTTAAAGTTTTTTTTTTTTTTTAGGTTCGTATTTCTGTATCGGTGTGGTAGATTGTTTTCAGCCAATGTTTTTTTGTTATTATGTTGTTTCAATCTGTTTTATTTGTAAAGAGCGGAAAAGTAATTTTTGGCCTTGGGGGGTTTTTTTTAAAAATGATAAAAAAATTTTTGTTGATGTTTTACATCAGTTGAGAAATTTGTTTGTTTTTAAAGCTTTTGTCCCCTGGCCGGGGTTTTCAAATTTTTTTCTTTGATGTTTATAAAAAATTTGAAAATTTAGGTCTTGTTGTTTGTTTCTGTCCCCCTTTTCTGTACTGTTGTTCAGCTTTTTATGGGTTGTTTTTTTTTTTTGGTATGATAAATTATTTTGTTTTTTATTTTTTCTGTTTGCGGGCGACGTTTTGAACAAAAGGTTTATTCCTTTTGGGGGCAAAGGCATGTTGCTGGGAAAAAAAAAAAACCCCTATAGTGTTTTTACCCCCCCGACATTTTTTATTGTTGTTGTTTTTTGCATTTTGGGGGGCTGATTATTTTGGGGGTGTTTTTTTTTCTATAGTTTGTAGGTTGTATTTTCGTCACTGTGCCCCATATTTTTGGCTGAAAGGGACCAAACTTTGTCACCAAATATCAAAATCCAGACTTTGGTTTTTTATTTATGTGGGGGGAAAAAGGAAGAATTTGTCAGGGATGGTTTGGTTGGTTTTTTTTTTGTAAATTAAAAATTAAAAAAACCCCTGTAAATTCCAAAATGTGGGTTTTGGTGTGTGTTTGGGGATTTTTCCAGAAAAGTGACCGGATGTGGATGTTTCCCAAGGTTTTTGATGACTGATGGGCTGGCAGGGGGGGATGACAGACAGAGAAAAGGCCCGGGTGATGACAGGTGGGACTCACCCCCCCACAGAATGGCACGCATTGGGGAAAAGCGGAGAGCAAAAGTGGGGGAAAAAAAAGGGGGCAGGCGAGTTGCAGAAACGTGTTGTCGCGGGATGTTGTGTTGTGGTGTGTTTTTTGTGTGCGGGTGCGTGCGTGTGGTGCGTGGTGCAGCTGCGTTTCATGTGAATGTGTGGGGTGTGAAAGAGAAGGAGAGAGGAGAGAGAGAAAAGCCGGGAATGAAAAAGTGCCCTGGAATGTAACACGTATTTGTAAACCAGAATGGGAACGTTACTATTGAATCTGATAAAAAATTTTTTTTTTTTTTTTTTTTTATTTTTTATTTTTGTCTAAAACCCGGCTGGAAATCTGAACCCGAATTTTTGAAATATGACACTTTTAAAAAAAAAACAAAACCAACACTGAGGGTATTTGAACAATCGGGGGAAAATTTGGGGGTTTCTTGACCGAAATCAGTATCCATTTGGGGTTTTTTTTGTGTTGGCGTTTTTTTGGAAGGGATAGTATTAATGGGGAAAGAGAGAGAAGAGGAAGGGGGAGAGAGAGAGGGAGAGAGATGAGGTGTGTGTGTGTGTGTGTGTGTGTGTGTGTGTGTGGTGTGTGTGTTGTGTTTGTGTGTGCGGGGGGGCGTGGGGTGCACACGTGTGTTTTACCAGATAGGAAATTTGTTGTATGTGTGTGCATTTTATCCAAAGAAAAAAAAACCCCAACCAAATTCATGGGGAGTATGGTTAGTTGTTTCTTTTTTATCTATTTATTTTGCTGTTTTTGTTTTTTATTTTCAGAGGGGAAAAAAAAGTATTTACAACTGAAAACCTTCCCTTTCAAGCTGTGTATTTTTATATGTAAAATTTTTTAAAGAAAGTCGTATTTGCAGTGCATGTTACCATGCGCATGCCCCCAGTGCACGCATGATGCACACACGCCCTACCCACGCCCCCACACACACGCACGACACACACGCACGCACACACACACACACACACACACACACACACACAACACACACAACACACACACAACAAACAACACACCTTTGCTATTGACCAAAATAAAGAAAAAGATGATTCTTTCCTAAAAGAAAAAAAAAAAGTGCTAATTCTGGTTTCTTTTGGAAATAAAAACCTTTGCTAAACAATTTTAAATATCAGCTATTTTTTGGGCAGTTTCTTTGTGACAAATTTGCATATCAAGAAATATTTGTCAAACACAACAGGCACATCACACCCCCACACACACAACACAAACACACACACACACACACACACCCACACACAACAACAATGCTGCAGCCAACACAACACACACACACACACCACACAAACCCGCATGCACGCCAACAAAAGATACCCACACCACACCACATTTCCACACACACACCACACACACACAAACACCCCCACCCACCAACACAAAAACCACACACACATTATGCTTTGGAAAAGATTAGTTGTGTACACTGTGTGTGTGGTGTGGTGTGTGTTAAGGCATGGGAACACAAAATAAACAAAAAAGCTCACTTAAAATTTGTATTCAAGTATTTTTCAATCAGTTTTTGGTGCTACCCGTCAGCCGTTGCTAGCGCAGAGAGCAAAGCCCTATCAAAGTTAGTTCATTGTAAGGTGATTTTTGTGTCTGAGTAGAAACATCAACTCGTGTTAGTTTTGATATTATTTAAGTCTTACATAAAAGGGATGAAAGATCATATTTTTTATATATTTTTTATATATATATATATAAAATTTTATATATATTTTTTTATTATAATTTATAATATAATATAATATAATATAATAAATATAATAAATTAATATAAATATATATCAGAAAAGTTTAAAAAAAATTTTCCTTTTTTAAACCCCTCTTGGGGCCCAAAAACCGGGATTTGGGGATTGAAAAAAATTACCCCCCCCCCCCTAAGTCCCAAAAACCCGGATTGCCCCGGGGTTTACACATGGTAGATTTCCATCCACTGTGCCCTCACTAATCACTACCCCATGTCAAAGCTTATCAGGCGGAAGGAGAAATCCTGTTGAGAGTGGGAAGTTTTATAGTGGTGGTATGTCTTAGAAAGGGGGGAAAAGGCGTGAGAGGTGCCCGACCCCGATTTCGTGATGGAATGCGAAAAAAAACTAGGGGCAGTTTATTTAAAGAAACCCCGAATGCAAGAAGGTTAAGGAAAAAAAACCCCTCTTTCCCAGTACAATACCCCTGACATGTGTAGCTACCATAACCGTGTGGGTGATAGGTAGGTAAGGGTTGATATGGATAGTTTCCCCTATAGTTTAGCTGGAACCTGTAAGGAAAAAGGTAAACATTCAGTGTTATTATTCCCGTTTCGAAGTCTTAAAATATGTAGCTGATATGTAAATATTTTTGAAAGTATGCTTTACGTCTTCACAATGGGGACTTTGCGGGGTGACAGACGTTTGGGATTTAACGGGAAAGATAGAAAAGTGCTGTAGTCAGTGGCGGTGGTGGCGGTACAAGCGATGTTTATATTGTAGACGTGCGACTTGGAATCAGTAATCTTAGGGGGAAAATTTTTTTCAAGGAAAGGGGAAGTGATATGAGTATATGAACCCTGTCTCTTTTTATTTTTATGGATAAGGAATCTGCCGGGTTGTAAATGTAAAAAAAAGACAGAAAGCTTTATGCGAGATTTTGAAATTTTTTTTTTTTTATAGTTTTTTACAGACACCACTCCTCATAAAAAATCATGCTTTGTTTGAAATGATTGTAGGTAGAGGTGGCTAAGCAAAATGACTTTTACAACGTCGGCAAAAAGATGTTTTGATGGTTTTTAATGATAAAAATAATAATAAAAATTTAATAATAAAAATTTAAAAATTTAATAATAATAAAATAATAATGATTTAAAAATAAAAATAATGATGATAATAATACGGGAATTTTTAAGCTATATCTTGAAAAAAAAAAACCCAAATCAAAGCGCTTGCATTCAAACTATACAAGACACAAAGAAATCAACAACAATAATTTTAACAAATTCAAAGTGCACACACAATCACACACGCACAAAACAAACACGCCTGCAGCACACAGCACCATTTTAAAAGGGTTTATACACTTTGCAAGGGTGAAGGGTTTACGATTATAAAGGCGGGACAGATAAGAGATGGAAACAGAAGGCGAAAATGTTGGGGGTTTGAAAAAAAATGCTTTTGAGGGTGGTTTGAAAGTGTCTAAAAAGGGCTTTTGCCAAAGGGGAGAGAGAGGGGTGTGTAGGATGGTTTTCCCAGAGGGGAAAATTTTTGCGTGTGTGTGTTGTGCGCATGTTACATTCATGGTGGTTTTGGGCGGGGGAAAAGGAGGGGGGGGAGCCCTGTTTACCAGTTGTTTACTGCAGGAGATGCTTTTCAGCGGCAGGTGCTGACGTTGTGTTGAACGTGCCTTTTGGATGTTGTTGTGTTGATTAAAGATCTGTTGCTTCGTCTTGTAGTAGAGGCTTCATCAGACCCCCCATCCCTTTAAATTAAAAGCAGTAATCCATCCGGGGGATATTATTTTATTATTATTTTTTTTTTTTTCAGTATGATTATTTTAGTGTTTTTTTTCATGTGGGTTTTTTTTTTTCATTTTGGTTTTTTAGTATTTTTTTTTTATGGGTTTTTATTATTTTTTTTTTTGTTCATGTAGGTATTATTTTTTTTTTTTTTTGTTCATGTAGGTTTTAAATTTTATTTTTTTTTTTATGTAGGTATTTTATATATTTTTTTTCATGAAGGTTTTATTATTATTATTTTTTTTCATGTATGATTTTTTTGAAAATTGGGGTGGTCCTGATGTTAGTTTCATTGCTTTTTTAAAGGTTAAGTTACGCTTGGTAAATTTTTTTGGGATTTTTGTTGTTGTTGTTGTTGATGTTTTTTTTTGGTTTTTTTGATGTGGGGGTTTATTTTTGCACCCCTGGTAAAAGTGAATGGTCAGCCCAGCCCCTGGTTTATGCAAAAAACGGCCCTCTTAGAAAGAACCGGTCTGTAGCTAGGCAAGGGGGGCCCCCATAGCGGTCGTAGAGAGTCGTCTGGGACTATGACATGGATTCTGTCGTGAAATGAAAGTGAGTGAAGAGAAAAGGTTGAAGGGCCAGAGCCTGTTTTGTTTGTGAAAGGGAATGTTTGAGGCACGGCTCACACTCAATTTTTTGATATTAGGACAGTGTCTTTAGAAGGCTAGAACTCAAACCAAACTTTGAGAAAGGCAGAACAGAGAGAGGGGAAAGGAGGGAAATGGTTGTCAAATCTTCAGGGGGGCCCCCCGGTGCCAGCTAGGGATGGATAGGGGGTAGGTAGATGATAGATAGTAGATGATAGATAGATGATAGATAGGTGTAAGTGTAAGTAGTAGTTGATTGATTGATTGATTGATAATAGAAGTGATAGATAATAGATGAAGATAGATAGATGATAGATAGATGAAATTCAGAAATTGAAAACAGGTCTGAGACAGAAATGTGGACACTGTAGGGGCATGATTGGGTTTACCATTGCTTCGGTATTAATTTTAGTCAGAAATGGTCACGCCCTAGATTGTAAAAAAGGAGACAAAAGGGGTTTAAAACTGACAGAGAGCAGACAGACTCTAACTTTTTCACCCTAAATACTATTTAATTCCCTGAGAGGTAGGTTATTTTGAAGGTGGTCTGTGGCGAGGTATTAACTCTTTTTCTGTGCTGGACAAAACATAGAAACTGTCGCCAGCGTGCTCAGTTGATGATCGATCCTGTTCTCATGATTAACGCTCTCTTGTTTTTCCAGCATGAGCCGAACAAAATCTGACAGCAGAAAAAGGGGTTTTTAAAGCTTGTTCATGATGCAGGTAGGTTCAGTAGATAAAGTTCAGGCCCGGGAAATTCCCTGTATGATCAGTGATGTAAAGAAAAAACCAAAGGTTCCTGCTAGCAGTACTATCCAGTCCTCTGTCCTTTCACAAAGTCAGTGTGAGTGTCCAGAACACACAAAAACCCTGCCTGTGTGTGAGTTGTGGAAACATAGTGATTTTCGTTGATGGGGGGTTGGATGTGTGTGTGTGTGTGGGGGTGTGTGTGTGTGTGGGGGGGGGGGTTTGTGTGTGTGTGTGGGGTGTTGTGATGTGTGTGTGTGTTGTGTGTGGTGTGTGTGTGTGTGTGTGTTTTATGTTTTGTGGTTTGTGTGTGTGGGGTGTGTGTGTGTATGTGTGTGTGTGTGTGTTGTGTGTTTTTGGTGTGTGTGTGTGTGTGTGTGTGTGTGTCCATAGATCTGTTTGAATGTTGAGTTAGGAAACTAGTGATGTAGTTGATGTGTGGTAGGATGTGGGGTGTGTGTGTGTGTAAAACAGATCTTTTTTGAAGACAAAGGGCACCCTTGGGACTTGACCTGTAAGATCGACAATTTATCTGGTTGGGTTTTTTTTTTTTAGTTATTTTTTGTGCAGATTTTTTGTGTGGTTGAGGACAGTGGTGGTTGAATTGTGGGGGAAAAGCGTATGATGAAAATGGAGGGGAAGAGGAAAAGAGTGAGAGAGAGAGATTTGGACACGTTTGAAAAAAAACACCCCCCAAACATGTTGTATGTATTTAAATGAAGATGATGTTTGAGGAGTGCGTCATAAAATTTTTTTTTTTTTTTTTTTGAATGTTAAACAGAGTTTTTTTAAGGGGAAACATCTTGTTACACTGTTTATGTTCAGCCTTTCTGGAAAGAATTGTTTTATAAAAAATATGTAATATGTGTCATCCGATCTTATTCAACCCTCTTGTGATTTTTCTTATGCCCTTTGTATATTAGAGTGCGTTTTTTTGCGTTTGTTGCTGCAATTTTCTGTGAAAAAAACGGTTTGTTAATTTGATAGAAAGTCGTGCCCTGAAGATTTTCTGTTGTATGTCATGAACGGCGGATATCTTGGATGAGGGTGGTTGGGTTTTTTTTTTTTGGTTTGTTTGTTTAAGCTTGTGTAAACCTTTTGGGCCCGGTTTTTTTATTGTTTTTATTATTCACCATTTTTTTTGTTACGGGGACCGGTTTTGTGGGGGTTTTGTGATCATTATTCACGAATAAACCATTTTGCATCTTTTTTAAAATGTCCAAAAAAAAAAGGGTTTTGCGATTTTTGGGTTTTTTTTTTTTTTTTTTTTTTTTTTTTTGAATTGAAGGTATGTTTAAAAAAAAAATGGTTTGCTACATTGGGGGTTTTTGTTGCTTTAGACATAAAAACGTTGAAGTTTTTTTTCCCTTTTTTTTTTTTTTTTTTTTTAAAATCCAGCCATTATTTATAAAATAATATAAAAAAAATCCTCCCCCAAAAATTTAAAAAGCTTGTTTTTTTTCCCCCACGATTTTTTTTTTCAGATGGAAAAAATCATGGATTTTGGTGTATGCATTTTTATGTTGATGTTGACAAAACGTGTTGCAGGTCTGCACATCAGGGGATGCAAACAGCCCCGAAAAGGGTCTGTGCACAGAAACGTTTATTCCCGTTTCTCTTTTTATTCATTTTATTTTGTACCACTTTAGTCACAGCAGATTTCTCTGCGTGAAATTCGGGCTGTCTCTCTCCCGGGGGGGAGTGCGTGCCCCAAGTGCAGCGCCTCCCTTATTTTTTTTCTTTTTCCGTTGAACTGTATTTGTTTCCCCATTTAGAGGGGCTTTTTTCTACAGAAATTTTTCCAGGGGTCCAACCCCCTTGTTGCCCTGGATTTTTTTTCGTGCGCTAACAATGATGTGTAAAAACCCCTGGGACCTAGTATATCGTTCATCCGAAAGACTAGGCCCAGACCACCCCTCGGGTTAATGGATGGGAGAAAAGTTTTGGGGCCCCCAAAAGGGGGGGGTTTCGAACCACCGCACAGCTGACCCCGACTTTTTGCTTTATAGGGGGGTGGGTTACCACCGGCCACCTACCACCCCTCTAAACGTGGTAAGCTTTCACGGCTGTCAGTTTCCCCCAAATTCCAGCTCCTCTCATTAAAACCCCTTTATGCGTGTTGACAAACAGTGTTCGTCAAGAAAACCGTCGCCAGCAAAGTCAGTTGACGGTGGCTGTTCTTCATGATTTAAAAGCTCTTTCTGTTTCATCCGCATGTGCCTGAGCAAACATGTAGCAGCCAAAGGGTTAATCCCCTTCCATCCCCGCCCAGATGGGGGCCAGCTGGTGCTAATTATAAAGGAAACGACCACACAGG
>JASPKP010004415.1:0-5000 GCA_030674155.1 Stramonita haemastoma | reverse complement strand
CCATTTAAGGACAGGTCCCTAACTCCCACAACAGACTGTTTAGCTACACACAGTCACTGCTAGCAACAGACTGTTGAGCTACACACTGTCTCTGCTAGCAACAGACTGTTGAGCTGCACACAGTCATTGCTAGCAACAGACTGTTGAGCTACACACTGTCTTTGCCAATGCAGCCTGACTCACTGTCAAATCCCCTTTCGTCCTCAACACACAATCTGCTTTTCAAAACCGACAGTGTTGACAGTGAAGGCAGGCGTCATTGTCTGTTGATCTTTGCCTGACCCCTGCTCCTTTCAATGCGTCACACCAGTCGGTCAGATCAATGGACATAGCGATCGTGTCATTCAAGACAGTCTACACGAGTTGGACCCGGGCCATACAACTAACAAATACAGCTTTTGTCACGATGTTGTGGAAAGCTTAAAGCCTGCTTTCAACACTTTTTGACAGAGGCGTTATGTGTTGTGTGCATAGCTTTGATTTTTCTTGCTGACATAAAAGCTTCTGCAAACCATTCAGCCAGATGTTTTCAGGGGCGATACAGCTTTCTGTCAGTGAGCCCTTCAGTGTAGTTGTCAAGGGAGAGGCACGTAGGCCCTGCACACACGTGTGCATTTGTATGTGTGTGTGTGTGTGTGTGTGAGCGTGTGTGTGTGTGTGTGTGTGTGTGTGTGTGTGTGTGTGTGTGTGTGTGTGTGTGTGTGTGTGTGTGTGAGCGTGTGTGTGTGTGTGTGTGTGTGAGCGCGCGCGTGTGTGTGTGTGTGTGTGTGTGTGTGTGTGTGTGTGTGTGTGTGTGTGTGTGTGTGTGTGTGTGTGTGTGTGTGTGTGTGTGTGTGTGTTTTGACGACTTTGAAACGTGCCTATACCCATGCTAGAAAAGTTTGGGATTAAAGAGATGATATCTGCTTTTCTATGGGCCACATGAAACCTTTGTAGGGTGTGTGAATTCAAGAAGGCAATGCCAAAGTCAAAGTCCAATAAATCCAAACATTTCTTTTCAGATGATATATTGAATAAGCTTTGCACATGCTTTTTTTCATCAAGCCACCCAACTTAAATATCATAATATTATATATATATATATATATATATATATATATATATATATATTATATATATATATATATATATATATATATATATATATATATATGTATGTATGTATGTATTTATGCAGAGCTAAACACTATACAAAAGACCTAAACAAGACAAGCCACACAAATTAAGCAAACAGAAAAATACTCTTTTAAAACACCCCAAAAGGAATACACACACACACACACACACACACACACACACACACACACACACACACACACACACACACACACACACACACACACACACACACTAATAGCTTTAAACTATATCAATGAACTACCTTTTCTTGTCAACCGAATTTTATTTTGTGTCGATTCAAAATCAGCCCTACACTCACTTAGATCTGTTTCAGTAAAACCGCATTCTAATATTGTGAAAGAAATTCATCATTTAATACTTTGTCTCATTTTAAGAGGAACAGATGTGAGTTTCTGTTGGGTTCCATCTCATTTGGGCCTTTCTTGCAATGAATGGGCAGATCGCGCCGCAAAAAAGGGGTGCAAAACAAGAGAAAGGATCAATAATTTTAATGTATCCACTCTCAATCTCTGAGGCTTACAATCTGTTGGAAAAAGAATCCAAGAATGAAATGAAATTATTAGTTAAAGATTTTGATAGCATTTCTAAACATCATATTGTAAAGATACCTTTAAAAATATGGTCTCAAATTTTCCACATTATAGTGTAGTGAAGCTCAGACAAGTAATCTCGCTACTTTATAAACTAAAGCTAAATGCATTTAAAACAAAATTTGTGACAGGTGTTACGTGCTGTTGTGGTGAAACATTTCAAGTTTTCATTTGATTTTTTAATGTAAAGTTTTAAAGACATATTTGCCCAATATTCCCGATTGTTCATTAGAAAATGTTTTCAGTGATTTTTCATTAATTTTTAGAATTAAAAAATTTTCTGAATGTTTGCTTCATAGTCCAGTTGCCAGTTTACTTTAGATTGGACTTTACCTTTTTCTTGTTCCAATAAAATGTTATCTTATCGATGGTATTTACTGCCTATAAGAACACCACACACACACACACACACACACACACACACGCACACGTACACACACACACACACACACACACACACACACACACACACACACACACACACACACACACACACACACACACACACACACACACACACACACACACACACACACACACACACAGAGTCACACATCTTACTCAAGTTCACTTGCTTCTATTTGTTGTCTTTTAGTATGTATAGTTCAAGCAGTTTCTGATTGTTAGACCTGTTTTTTTGTTGTTTTTTCTATTATCCTCCATTCACCTGTGCACACAAACACACCGACTCTTTTTTTCCCCCAATCATTTGTCTAAAATCACTTTTTAGTGGATAGACGTTAAATTGAAGACACACACACACATACACGCACGCACGCACGCACGCACACACGCACGCACGCACGCGGCCCATGCTTGTCCCACACACTCCATCACTCATGCCTGGGACGGGAAAGCCTAATGGTCAGAACATTGCGCTGGCAATTTGACGACCCGAGTTCGATTCCCAGTCGAGGGGATTTTTCTTCTGGAGTTAACATCAGTGCTGACTCCACTATCCCCAAAAGTCTTTCGGATGAGACTGTAAACCAAGGCCCCTTGTGCGAACGCACGGAGAACATCTTGCGCACATGTTAAATCATGTTTCGCTTTTCGTAAGAGTAGGCCATTGTGCGCCGGTGGGAACAGATGACAATATTTAAACAACTATATACACACAGGGACTGGATGAAAAAACAAAGCACACGAGTGCTTATTCTATTATCCTCGATATAAAAGAATAAATTAGATGAATAAAATAAAATAAAATAAACACACACACACACACACACACACACACACAAGCACGCACACACATACACACATACGCACACGCACGCACACACACACACACACACATAACACACACACACTCACACACACACACACACACACACACACACACACACATGAGAAAACTACTGCATAATTTTCTTTTGAATCATTCGAACACATACACACCTATTTATACCGCACCCATATCATTTCCACTTCAATATTCACACTACACGCATAAAAAACCCCAAGCAATCAATCACAATTAATAGACTTAGAAAATAGCAAATTCGAATATATATACACACACATAAGGGAAATGTTTGATATAAAAATTGTCTTTTGGTCTCCCAGTAGGAGGTGTGCAAGGCATACACATGTATACTACCCTCACTCTAGCCTTACTCTCATGAAAGTGTGCAAAACAATAATTTATGGGCTGCACTGTTAAGATCTACTACTTGCAACAATTACGCAAAAAATGTAAGAGGGTAATATGGAGTAAAAATATTCACAGTTTCTTTTTTTTTCTTTCTTTTTTTGTTTTGTTTCCGCACGTTACAACACACTTCCCACACACACACGCCACTGTCCAATTGTCTCCCCCTGATAAAGAACACTGTTGCCTTCTTTGGGGTGACTAAAATTCATAAAGGCTCGCTCTATCATGGGAGCTAATTCACGCTCATGCGCACAGCTTCTAAATTCTCTCCCATGGTTGAAGAACACCGTTGCCTTCTTTGGGATTACTAAAATTCATAATGGCAAGGGAGTTAATTCGACAAACTTGCCTGATGACTTCTAGTCCCTTGCCGAAATGTCACCGTTTAAATCGCAGAAAATACCTAGAGATGATGAATACATTCCATGATAAATTCACTGTAAAAACAATAATCTAACATTCCAAAAATGTACCATTGAGATGGTGAATACATTCCATAATAATAATAATATTAAAAATGGTCATAATAATAGTAATAGCATCAATAATAATAATAATAATAATAATAATAATAATAATAATAATAATAATAATAATAATAATAATAATAATAATATACACGGAATGTATATAGAGCTCTATCTTGCAAAAACAAATCAAAGCGCTTGCATTCGACCTATCCAACACACAAGCAATTTATGACAATTAATAGCTTTAGAAAATAGCAAATTCGAATGTACACTCTCAAGCACCCACGCACACACACTCACTAAAAATTCACTATTAAAAAAATTAAATCAAATGTTTATATAAATGCACCTGGCTGACAATGAGATTCCCTTCAGTTGCCATTTTTTCCCATTGTTATGGAGAGTCCTTTCATAATTGTGAGATTTTAAGAAGGCAGGCTAACTGCTTTTAATCCCCGTGAAGATAGCGGCATTCCAACTTCAAAGATGCTGTCAGAACACTATTGTCAAAACATCATCATTCTTATTACCTGGACTGCTACGTTTTATTGGGTTCACTGTACCAGCTTTTGTTCCAACAAACTGACAATATTCAAGCCAGGCTGACCTCTTCAGGGTTGTGGTGTCGCCACAAGACGGGCGCCACGCATAATAATAAACAAAAAATGCAAGTAAAGTGTGTATGCATACAGTGCAGCACTCTCTTGGTGTCGTGGGCTCTATTACTGTGCCAAAATTTGCGTAGGACGGGACTGAAACTTGTCACAGCCTTTCAAAAAACATGCCATATTCTTGGGGGGGAGGAGGCGGGAGGGGGGGGGGGGGATATGTGTGCGCACTCGTGTTTGTGTGTGCGTTTTCTTGTGTGTGCATGTGGCGGCAGCCCTGTACTTTGTTGTGGTGCATCATATTATCGTATGTTATCAAGAGAGAGAGAGAGAGACAGACAGGCAAGGCAAATTCTTTTATTCGAGGATAATAGATAAGCACCTGTGTGCTTTTTTACATCCAGTCCCCGCCCTTTTCAGGGATAACATCAAGATAAAAAGATACTAAACAATAAAACCATACCCAGTACCAAACACCATACAAGAAATAAGGACACTATACATAATAAGGTAATAAGATTATGCTCATTCAGAA
>JASPKP010000441.1:35000-46362 GCA_030674155.1 Stramonita haemastoma | reverse complement strand
TCCCCACTTCCCCCCCTGGGGGGCACCCGGGAAAAAAAAAATTTTATGCTCTCTTTACTCATCAAAAAAAAGGAAATCACCGGATTTTTAAAAATTTTTCAAACTGGATGAGAAATGGCAAAAAAGGGCTTTTTTTTAAGTACCGCGAAATACAAACGTAAGGTAAAAAAAAAAAAGGGGAAAAAAGAAATAAGAAAGGGAAAGGTGAAAAATTTGGGGGCAGCAATCAAAATTCCTTTTTTCAGGGATTTTTTTTGGGGGAAAAAGGTGAAATTTTTCATGAAAAAAAGCTTGTTTTTAAAGAAAAACAATGAAAAAAATTTTTTTAAAAAAGCGTAGCAACATTTCAATGTGGGCCTTAAAAATCTTGATTACCTCAGCGGGACACTTTTTTTTGGGGGCCTGGGACCAAACTACGAGTAGACCCCCCAAATAAAAAGGGGGGTTAACATACTCCTGAAAAAATTTTAAAATTTTTTAAAATCTCGTCCAAACCACCAGACCCCCCCCTGAGCAGTGGGGAAAAAATCAAAAAAACCAAAACCCCAAAAAAAATAAAAAATTTTTTTCGTCACATCAGGACAAAGTAAGTAATACGCTTTGCAAAAAAAAGGCTTGTTAAATCAGAAAAACCGACTACACAACCCTTATGTTTAAAACAGTTTTTTTTCCCCCTTTCCCAAAACCCCCCCTTTTCTCCCAATGGGGGTTTGTTTTTTTTTTTTTAAAGTTTATACCTACAACCACACTTCAAAAAAAACCCCCAAAAGGGCCAAAAAAATTTTCAGACGAAAAAAAATTCCCCCAACACTTCAACTTCAAGGGGGGGCCCACTCAGATCCCCCTTTTTGCAGACGACACATATCCCAAACTTCAACAAAAACCCACCAATGCCAGCCAATGCAACGACACATATGACCACACTTCTTTTTCAACCCCAAACCCCCAAAACCAAAAGGGGCAGAACACACTTTTTACCACACTTCAACTTCAACATCGGCACTCAGATCCGCCAATGCGACGAACACAAACCCCCAAAACCCGAACAACCCCCCTTGGGGGAATTTTTTCTCCCGGGCGGGGGTTTGCAGACAACAACGACCATAAAAACCTCCCTAAAAAACCCCCCCCACCCAAACCCCTTGTTAGGTGGGGACCCCTAGACCACACCCCCCGGGGGGAAAAAGCAGGCCCGCCCAGTGGCCCCCCCAAACGAAAACGCTTCCCACACCTCTCTGCCCCACCTCTCAGCGTTACCCCCAAAACCCCCCCAAAACCAAACCAGGGGGGGCTGCCTTTCCCCCAACTAAAACCGAAACCACAGTTTAAAGAATGCTTTGGATGGGAAAAACCTTGTACTTGGGGCCCGCCCACTACTAAAAAAGGGGGGGGGGGGGAGGGGATGTTGGTGACATGAACAACCGTTTAGACCGCCGGGGGGGGGAGGACGCAGGAGGAGAAAAAACGGGGTGAAGGGGGGGAGGGGGGAACGGGGAAAAATCCCCCAAACCCCTTTAATAAAAAGGTGGGGGCCGGGGGCAGAAGGAGGGGGGTTTGGGGGGGGGGGGGGGAAATTTTTGAGGGAAAACGGGGTTTAATTTTTCAGTCGGCCCCGAGGGGTGCACGGCCCTTTTTTCAGTTCTCAAAAAGGGGGGGGTTTCAGAGTGTGTGGAACACCCCCTTTTGGGGGTTCAAAACACTGAATCGAAAATCTAAAACGGTGTCTAGGTGGTAACGCCCTTGCCGGGGAAAACAAAAAATCGGGTTTTGGAGTGTTTTTGGGGGGGTTTGAATTCCTTTTGGGGGAAAAAAAATCCCCCCCCCCCCCCCCCCCCCCCCCCCCCCCAAAACCCCCCTGATGGGGGTTTTGGGGGGGTTTTCTCTTTGGGGATGAACGATAAACCGAGGTCCCTTTTTTTTACTAAAAATTTTAAATTTTGCCCCACAAAAAAAAACCCCGGGGAACCAGAGATTTTTTCCCCCCGGAAAAATTTTTTTTAGAAAAAGAAAGCCCCTGATGGGGGAAAAAAAAAACAGTTCCCCAAAAAAACCGGGGAAAAAAAAAAAAAAAAAGGGGTTTGGGCCCGCATTTGGGCGACGGGGCCTTTTTCCCTTTCAGGAGAACACCCGAATTTCCCCCAAAAGGGAAAAAACGCTGTAACAGAAAGGGCTGAAAAAAAAAAAATCAATAAAAAAAAAATTAAAAAAAACACCTCATAATATCCAAGTCAAAATCCCACACCCACCTCACGGGGAAAATTTCAAAAAAACCAAAAACAAAAAAAAATATTCAAGTTTTAAATTTTTGGTATTTTTTCCAGAATGGACTGTATGCAAAAAAGACCCCAAAATTTTTTCCCCAAAAAAGAAATGTATAAAAAAAGGGGGGCCTAAATCATTTTTAGTCATAGTTTTTTTCCCGGATTTACCAAAGTCCCCAAATGTTTCAGTCTACCAAATTTTTGGGGGAGTTTTTAAAAATTTCTCTGGAAAATTTTTTAAAAGAATTTAAGTCAAACAAATTTTTTTTAAATTAAAAATTTTCCCAAAACCCTTGTACAAAACCCTTTTTGGGGGGGTTTTTTCATAATGATTTTCTTGGGAAAAAATTTTTTTTTTAAATTTTTTTTGGTTGGGAAAATTTTTTTTTATTTTTTTTAAAGGGTTTTTTTTTTAAAAAAATTTTTTTTCATTAAATCTGACATTTTTTTTTTAACCCCTTTTTTTTAATTTTTAAAAATATAAAAAAAATTTTTTAAAACATACCGAGTGTGAAAAATGGGGAAAAAAACACACACCCAAACACAAAACTCCACTCACTCACACACCCAAAAGCACCCAATCCCTCAAAAAACCACAACACACACCCACACACACACACACACACACACCACCCACACACAAAAAAAAACACACCACAACCCCCAAAAAACCCCCCACACACTCCACCCCACCCCCTCCTCACCCCCCAAAAAACACACTCCCTCACTCACTCCTCCCCTTTGCGGGGCGCGTGCGCGCGCAGAAAGGTGGGTAAATCATTTTTTAAAGGGAAAATTTTTTGGGGTTTTAAAGAAAATTTTTATTTTTAAAAGGTTTGTCTTTGATGGAAATAAAAATTTTTTAATTTTGAACCCCTTAAATCTTTGAATCTTGAATCTCACACACACACACAAAACCCAAAAACACACACAACACCCCCACACACACCCCACACACACCCCCACACATCACATCACATCAAAATCACATCAATCACAAATTATTAAATTTTCCCTTTATGCAAAAATGTTTAAATCATCAGAATCCAAAAAACCAAAATTTTAAAAATTTTAGATTAAAGATAAGGTACTCCCCTTCACCCTAAAATTTTTCCAAGGGTTTATGGTAACGAAAAACCCCACAATTGATTGCTATATGAGGGAGGGGGGGGGGGAGGAGGAAAGGGAATTTTTTTGTTGTGTGATTTTTGTTGTTTTTTTTTAAAAAAAAAATTTAATTTTTTTTTTTTTTTTTTTTAAAAAATTTATTTTGGACGGGAAATATGTATGTTTAAAACGTGTACATTCCCAAAATTTTAAAAGGGGAAAACCAAACCATGATCTGATACAATTTTGGGAATTTTTTCCATGAAAATTTTTTTTCCCATTTAAAAAATTTTCAGTATAAGGGTTTTAATTTATTCAATTTTTTTTTTTAAGGGACTTACACTTTTAAATTTATATGATTTTTGGTTAGGGATGGGCCGTTTTTTTTTCTTTCTTTTTTTTTTTTTTTTTTTTAATCTTTTTTTTTTTTTCCTTTTTTTTTTTTAACCTTTCTTTTTTCTTTTGTTTGATTTTTTTTTTTTTTGCGGTTTTTTTTTTTTTGTTCGTATTTTAGTTTTTTTAATTTTTTAAAATTTATAATCAAAATCATTACTCAACCCCTTCCTTTTGCTGTTTTTTTTATCCCCCTTCCCCTTGAACCCCCGCCCATCCTTCCCCCCCCCCTCCCCTTTATCTTTGTTTATTTTTTTTTTGGGGTTTTCGTTGTCTTTGTTTTTTGCTTTTGTTTGTTTTTTTTTGAAAACTTTTTTGTGTTTATGTTTCCTCCAGTGATGGTGGGCATTTCTAGGATTGTTGCGTTTTTGTTTTTTTTTTTCCTTTTTTAATATAAAATTTGAACGAAGTTTGCAAACTTAATCTGACATAAATTGCTTATTGACTTTCATTGATTCTTTTCTTTAATTTTTTTAAAAATGGTATAGAACAGTAACTCGTGTATGTGAGTGGAGTGGGGTTTTGTGAAAAGAGAGAGAAGGAGAGAAAAGAGAGAAGAGAGGAAGAGAGAGAGAGAGAGAGAGAGGAAGAGAGAAGAGAGAAGAGAAGAGGAGAAGAAGAGAGAAAATGTTGTGTGGGGTGTTGAGGAGAGAGAGAGAGAGAAGAAGAGAGAGAGAGAGAAAAGAGAGGAGAGGAAAAGGGGGGGGAAGGGGGAAAAGGGGAGAAAGAGGGGAGGGCTTTTTAGGTTTTTTTTTTTTTTTCGGTTTTTTTGGGTTTTTTTTTTTTTTTTAGGGTTTTTTTTTTTGTTTTTTTGTTTTTTTTGGGTTGTTTTTTGAGGGGCGAAACATGTTGGGGTTAAAAATTTAAGTGGGAAATTTTTTTTCCCCTTTTTAAAAAAAAATTTAATCATTTTATTTTTTTGATGTTTTGTTTTTTTTTTTTCCTTAGATAAATGGCTTATGAAAAAAAGCAAATCGATGCTTACTAATTACCATCTGAAAAAAAATTTTTTTTCTTGACTTGACTTGACTTTACTTGACTTGACTTCCCCACGCCACACCAACCCCCACACCCACCCCACACACACACACACACACAAAACACCATCCACCACTCCTCACTCACTCACACACACACACAACCCAACAAACACACCCAACACACCCCACACACACACACAACACACACACACACAAAACCCCCAACACACCACACACACACACACAAACATACCCCCCGCCGGGCCCCTCGCGCGCGCGCGCAGAAAGGTGGCAGCACTTCGGTAGAATTTGGCCTATTATTTATATTTTTCATGGTTTTTTCTTTGTTTTTTTTCTTGTTTTTTAAAAAACAATTTTTTTTTTAAACAAGAATGAAACAAAGCAAAAAAAAAAAGAATAAATATACAATATATAAACATACACCAACTACAACATGAATACATACATACAACATAAAACCCAGACAGACTACAGACAACAACAGACAACAGACAGACGGCAGACGACAGACAACAGATAATAGATAATAATCTATAAAAGATTATTTAAAACAAAAAATTTTAAAACTATCACTTATCCCTATCTTTTTGGTTTAATTTCGGTTTTTTTTTTTATTTTTTTTTTACTCTTTTACTTCGAGGTAGGGAATAAGTTGTTTTTTTGTAATCTTTTACATCTAGTACCAAGATATGTACTTTGAAAAATTTTTTCATCCTTCCCACGGGCACAAAATTTTGGGAGGGATGGGGTGGGTTTTGTGTTTATTTATTTATTTTTTTTTCATTATTTATTCTTTTATATCGAGGATAATGGAAAAAAGGGGCGAGTAGTAATGTGGTCAAGCGCCGCTTTCCCCCATAAAAGTTAGCACGTCGAGGTGGTTACCATTGGATGGGTGACCGTTAGCGTACCCTGGTTTAAAGTACAGTCCCCCCCCCCCCCCCCCCCCCCCCCCCCCGATTCACCCAGCTGTAAATGGAACCTGCCCTCTTTGGGTCAGGAAGGAAAAGCACGAGGGAGAAGAACGGGCGCCGCCCCAAATGCTGGCCCTTAGATGAAACTGCATACACACGGGGACTAGATGAAAAAAAAGCACAAAGGCTTACCCCATTATCCTCGAATAAAAAAAAAAACAAATAAAATCAAACAATCTCTCTCTCTCTCTCTCTCTCTCTCTTCTCACCTCCCCCTCTCTCCTCTCTTCCCTTCTCTCTCCTTCTTCCTCTCTCTCTCTCCCCTCTCTTCTCTCCTCTCTCCTCCTCCTCTTCTCTCCTCTTCTCTCTCCCCTTTTCTCCCCTTCTCATCCCCTACTTCCCCTCCTCTCTCATCTCTCTCTCTCTCTTCTCTCCTCTCTCTCAATTCCCTCTCCACCTCTCTCCTCTCTCTCTCTCTCTCTCTCCCCTTCCCCCCCCTTCTCCCTCCCTCTCTCTTTCTCCCTCCCTCTCCCCTTCCTCCTCTCTCCCTCTCTCCCTCTTCTCTTCTCCTTTTTCCTCTCCACCCTCCACCATTTTCTTTTCTTTTTTTTTTTTTGGTTTTTCATTATTCCTGTATCTTGCTATTTTCCATAATTTTGTTGGTTGCCCTGGGTTTTTTTAATGTGTTTCTGTATATATTATATATTTTTTTTTTTTTAACTTTCCTCCACAGGGAATGGGGTATAATTGTAATTGATCCTGAAAATAAAGAAATGCTGCTGCTTTCCTCTATGTTTAAAAACTGTTGGGCGCGCGCGCATGTGTATATATATATATATGTGTGTGTTTTGTGTGTCTGTTTTTTTATCTATTTTATTTATTCTACTCTTTTATATTTTAAATTTTTTTTTTACTCTTTTATATCGAGGATAATGGAATAAGCACTCATGTGCTTTTTTACATCCTGCCCCCGTTTGTATGAAGTTTTTATAAATCGTGTCATCTGTTCCCATTGGCACACGATGGCCTACTTTTAAACGAAAAGCGAAACAGGATTGAACGTGTGCGCAAGATTTCTGCGTGCGTTCCCCACACGGGGCCTCGGTTATAGACTCATCCGAAAGACTTTTTGGGAAGAGTAAAGTCGGCACTGATGTTAAACTCCAGGGGAAAAAAATCCCCTCCAACGGGAATCGAACCCTGGTGGTCAAATAGCGAGCGCAATGTTCTGACCACTTAGGCTATCCCGTCTCGTCGTCTGTGTGTGCGCGTGCGCATTTTCGCGTGCGTGTGTGTGGGGTGTGAATGTGTGTGCCTGTGTGTTTGTGCCTTCCAGCAAGCCTGTATCGTTTACTGTTGAGTTTAACGTTTCTTAAACCGTGACATTAGTTGGGTTTTGTTTTTTTTCAAAAGGAGACAACGAATACGTAAAAGGTTGATTGTATATGCCTAGGAAGGAAGGTGGCAGGATGGTTAAGACGTTTCGCCTGCCAAATTTTAAGCCGTGAGTTTCTGGGTTCGTACCCAGCCCGCCCTTTTTTCCCGTTTGACGAAAAAGATCGAACGAATGTCAAAGTCATTTCGGATGATACTATAAAAATGATCATTCCAGTGGCGTGGAGAGGGGGGGGGGGGGGGGTCTGCTGCATGGGTAACATTTGCCCTCCATAATTTCTTACCCAGGCTTTGTGCTCTAAAAGACTAAGCGCAACTCCATAGTCTTCCCCTGCTGATGGATGCCTACTACTCAACTTGGGAACAGATGGCATTTACAAAACTCCCCTACACACGGGGACGGAGAAAAAAGCACAAGAGTACTTATTCCATTATCCTCGATATAAAAGAATAAATCAAACAATCAAAAAACTACTACTACTACGACCCACACTACTACTACAAAACTACTACTACTACTACACACTACAACCCAAAACTAACTACTACTACTACTATCTACTACTACTACTACTACTGCTGCTGCTGCTGCTGCTGCGCTGCTGGCTGCTGCTTGCTGCTGCTACTACTTTCTACTACTACTACTACACTACTACTATGTCTACTTGGAGAAAATGACACCTTTGGAATAAAAACTCATTTCATTTGCACTAATGGCAAGGCTGGCCACTCAAAAGAGCAGTTTTTTCAATTCGAGGGGTGACGGGATCGCCCATGGTTAGAATCTTGAGCGGCAAAAATGACGGCCCAGGTTCGAACCACCACTTAGGCCCCGTTCAATGGGATTTCCCCCCCCGAGTTGACAACAACATCAGTTTCGATCCACGCCCGTAAGGGCCTTTGATTTGATTTTTGATTTATTTATTCTTTTATATCGAGGATAATGGAATAAGCACTCTTTTACTTTTTTTTTTTATTACATCCAGTCCCCGTGTGTATGCAGTTTTTTAAATGTCATCTGTTCCCATCTGTTCCCACCGGCACACGATGGCCTACTCTTTCGAAAAGCGGGAAAAGGGTTTAACGTGTGCGCAAGATGTTAGCACACGGGGCTTCGGTTTGAAATCTCATCCGAAGGACTTTTGGGGAGAGTGTGCCAACGCATGCAGTACATCTTGCCTACACATTAAAAACCCGTTCTGCCTTTCCAAAGGGTAGGCCACTGCTTGCCAGTAGGAATACATGACAGATTTTTTTTTTTAAAGCAAAGAAACGCATGGAACCCCCGGGTTTTTTGTTCAGACATTATTCCCGCAGTCAGATTTCAGTTACCTTAACGGTGGGCAAAAAAACGGTCCCAGACGCAAATCCACGTGTACAGCTCCAACCGAGGAACGAAAAAATGAGAGAAAATGAGAAGGGTCAGAGTTTAAGGAAATGTAACCCGTCATATCTAAAATGAAAAATAATGATAATAAACCAAGCACAAGACAGTATGTAAACAAACAAATAGACAGTGTGTAAAAAAAAAATGTAGACAGTTGAAATGTGGTGGTGGGGACATTGGGGTCGAAATTGATGAAATTTTGTTTACAAGCCATGTTAAAAGTTTATGCCATTCATTGAAAGGACATCACTTGTAAAGCATAAAAAATCAAAGAATTGCTCAGTTTTTCTGCACTCTTGCCATGGAAACAATCCAATATGGCCGCCAAGACCCCAATATTTCAAACCCTAAACTTTTTAAAAATCTATAACAAGTATGAGTAACATGTTTCTACAGATATATTTTATGATATGAATTCTTTAATTTCACACAGGGAAATCTCCATAAATGTATCAAGCAATTTTTAATTCTTAAAAAAAAAAACCATGATTTTGGCCACTTTTGGACCCGTGTCTCACCTTAAAGCACATACCACACTCTCAAAAACAGAATTATAACATTGCAGGTTTAGAACTAACGGTTTCTACCAAAGTCGATCTGAAACGATTGGATAATATATCAATGGAAAGTAGGATAGATAGATAATAAAATAACAAAACAAGGAAACACGATGGTAGACTGCTACAAATATAAGATTCTTTGCAAAGAATGAATGTAGGACAGAATGAAGATGAAATACAGAAGCCTAAGAAGAAATGAAGGGGTTAAACCAGCCGCCATGGCGCATGTGATTAGCGTCTTGGATTACGGACTGGAAGATCGTGGGTTCGAATCCCATAAGAGTCATGGCAATTTTTCGGACTCCGGCCGGCTCCTACCCAGAGTGAGTGTGCTGTGGGCTCAGTGGGAGGACTAGGACCACACAGTCGAGCTTCAATCACTTTACGGATGCGAGTTTGAGAGTGTTGTTCAAATTACCTGACCAACACTGCAGGTGTCTGTATCTCTCGGGTTGACGCCGGGATATAATTATGATAGTAAGCGTAGAGTACATACAACCCTGTCAAGTAGTCTCAAAGCATATGCACTTCTACAGCAGCATAATTACATCATCCTCATTATCACTGATTATCATGCAATAACAAAAAAAGCCTCTGATTCGGTGGCCCCAGTATGTTCTGGTTCATGGTGACCTCAGATTCGGTTTCCCCATACACTTCAGTGCCTAAGGCGAGTTTGTGTTAAAGCCTTTGGGGTTGGATTTCACGAGAACGGTTGTTGGAGGGACCCTTTTGGTGATTGCCACCTCGAGTGGGCAACTCACTCAGTCTGACTCCGCAACTGACCTAGTATTGTCGTAAGTAGGGGGCTTAGTAGGTGGTGTCCTTGCTATGTTAGCTCATAACAGGCACTATAGCAGAGCTGCCAAGATTTTTATTAAGTGACTTGCAGAGTGACTAGAGCCAGTTTGTATACGTGTACTTACTGTCATAGCGAAAAATATTCGCGTGGGAAACAATGAATCTGTTCTCCCCTGGGAGACATGGTAATGATTAAGTTATGCAAAACTCCTGGAACTGGACGATTTTGGACACTTAAGGTTTACCATAGATAAGTCTGGCACAGGCGCCCCACACACCCAGAAGCCGCTGACCTGCCAGCGTCTGACATAACACAGCCGTGTTTCACTTTTCCACTGCCCCCCTAGCATAAAATGACTCCATGACATTAACTTTGTACTCTTTTTTTCCGTCTTTAGTCTTTTATCGTGGATTGATACTATGAAGTTAAAAATCAGGAGCCCCGTTTGTCGTAAAATCGAAAAAAAATAGGAAGTAAATCTTCAAACTACCTTAAATCGAAGAAGAGTAACTGGGTAGCCTTTTTGTGTGAGCACCATAGCGGATTTCATACAAATGGCGATGCTACTGGTGCGAAGTACGATTAGATCAAGCGCTGAATACCACAACTGAAAGTTAAGCATACACTAACTACTTCAGGCGTAATTTTGACTGTATGAATTCGTTTAAATGATTTATCGCCATATTCTAGGATCCGCTGATCTACTCTTCTTACAATTGTAGGCTACATACAGCAAAGCACTACTGGGGGACGGATAGCCTAGTGGTCAGAACATTGCGCTGGCAATTTGACGACCCAGGTTCGAGTCCGGTAGAGGAGATTTTTCTCCTGGAGTTAACATCAGTGCTGACTCCACTCTCCCCAAAAGTCCTTTGGATGAGACTTTAAACCGAAGCCCCGTGTGCGAACGCACGCAGAACATCTTGCGCCCCACGTTAAATCCTGTTCCGTTTTCGTAAGAGTAGGCCATCGTGTGCCGGTGGGAACAGATGACAATATTTACAAAACTGCATACACACGGGGACCGGATGAAAAAAAGCACATGATTGCTTATTCTGTTATCCTCGATATAAAAGAATAAATAAATAAATAAAAGCATGCCTGAGGTCTCGCTGACTGTTGCCTGACTCACTGCAACCCTTCCCTCCCTCACCTCCCACATGTCGCCCCCCACCCCCCTTCTGCTTGTTTTTTTTGCTATTGCAATAATATTGTTTTGATCCATCACTATAATTTTTTTTGTATCAGATTTTCTTGTATAAACAGTATTTATAACTTTTGCAGATGTTGTCGTACTCGTCACAGTGATTTTCAATAATCCAATAGTCTTTTTAGGCGAGTGTGAGTGTCGGCACCAGCCACTTAGCTGTTCGATAACCAAGTGCAAAAGTATAGTATGTATGGTATGTAAGTATGGTATATGCAAAAGTATGTTTAGGATAAAAACCACACACACACACACACACACACACACACACACACACACACACACACACACACACACACACACACACACACGCACACCACACACACACACGTGCG
>JASPKP010000441.1:25000-27500 GCA_030674155.1 Stramonita haemastoma | reverse complement strand
TCCTCGATATAAAAGAATAAAAAATGAAATAAATAAAAAGTGAACAGGCTCACTGGTAATCAGAACTTTGCCCTGGGTTTGAAAACTTCCTAATTTGGGAGAACAAAGCCCTCTTCTCTAAGTGGGCTTGCCAATGCACAGACTGCAAATCTCAAGACAAACGATTCCGAATCTGAGCATTCCTTTATATTATTGTCTTTGCGAGTGTGTGAATCGAGTAAAAACAACGATCCCCCCCCCCCCCCCCATCCGAAAAAGTTGGGGAGTGTTCGTCGTACTGTTCGGAGTCTCGACTAAGATTTTGGTTGTGTAATAATATTATCTTTTTATTGTCGTTCTTTTTGGGTAGTGTTTTTTTTTTTTTTTTATTCATTTATTTATTTATTTATTTATTTATTTATTTATTTATTTATTTATTTATTTATTTATTTATTCTTTTCTATCAAGGATAATGGAATAAGCATTCATGTGTTGTTGTTTTTTTTACAATAGTCCCGTGTGTATGCATTTTGTCAATCTTGTCCTCTGTTCCCACCGTTTTGTCATCTGTTTTCCATGTATGTTGATAGGAAACGATGTGTTAAGAAGCTCAGGAATAATTTGGAATTACTTTTTTTTTTTTTTACACTTGGTTCGCGTAGTTGAACGTCCTAACCCAGTTAAGGACAGGGAATCTATTTAGCGACAGCATACACACTGCATTGCGTGCATACCTTGGCTCCGTGATATACGATACTACACTATACTACACTACACAGGCGACATAATACTCTTCTTAGTATCCTTTTTTTCTGCACCAGTTTGAACGACAGTGGCGTGAAAACCCTCCTGCTCTGAACAGCCGTAGGGAGATGGTAAGCCATACTGTGATTCACGGAAAAGGGATTTATTCATTTATCTATCTATTTATCGATTTATTTATTTATTTTATTGTATTGTATTCTTTTATATCGAGGATAATGAAATAAGCAATCGTATGCTTTTTTTGTATTTTACATCCAGTCCAAGTGTATATGCAGTTTTGTAAATGCCATCTGTTCCCACCGACACACAATGGGCTACTCTTACGAAAAGCGGAACAGGATTTAACGGTGTGCGCAACAAGATGTTCTGCGTGCGTTCGCACACGGGGCCTGCCTCGGTTTATAGTCTCATCCGGAAGACTTTTTCGGGGAAGTGGAGTCAGCACTGATGTTAACTCCAGGGGAAAAATCCCTCGACCAGGAATCGAACCCGGGTGGTCAAATTGCGAGCGCAATATTCTGAGTAAAGGAGCGTGTGGTCGACAGGAGAAGGTGGGGCTGAAGGGGGGGGGGGGGGGGGGGGCGGTGGAGGGGCGATAGTTTAGTGGGTTTTTCCCGTTTAGTTTGGTTTCATTTTGGTGGATGGGGGGTGTGTGGTGTGTGTGTGTGTGTGTGTGTGTGTGTGTGTGTGTGTGTGTGGTTGTGTGTGTGTGTGTGTGTGTGTGTGTGTGTGAGTCTGTGTGTGTGTATGTGTGTGTGTGTGTGTGTGTGTGTGTGTGTGTGTGTGTGTGTGTTGTGTGTGAGTGTGTGTGTGTGTGTGTGTGTGTGTGTGTGGTGTGTGTGTGTGTGTGTGTGTGTGTGTGTGTGTGTGTGGAAGAATGGGGGGGAGGGGGGCGCGTGTGTTTGCATGTGTGTGTGTGTGTGTTGATTTGATTTGATTGATTGATTTATTCTTTTATATCGAGGATAAAATTAATGTGTGTGTGTGCATGCGTGCGTGGTGTGTGTGTGTGTGGTGTTATTTTTTTATTTTTTTTTTTTTTTTTATATCGAGGATGAATGGAATAAGCACTCATATGCTTTTTTACATCCAGTCCCCGTGTGTCTGCATTTTTGTAAATTTGTCATCTATTCCCACCGGCACACAATGTGTGTGTGTGTGTGTGTGTGTGTGTGTGTGTGTGTGTGTGTGTGTGTGTGTGTGTGTCTGTGTCTGTGTCTGTGTCTGTGTGTGCGTGCGCGCGCGCGCACGCGCGTTTTTGTGTGTGCGTGAGTGGGTGAGTGGGTGCGGGTGTGCTTGCATGTGTGTGTTATTGCTGTTGTTGTTGTTGTCGTCGTTGTTGTTTTACTCGTGCACGCACACTTCACCAACCAAGAACCAGTACAAATTATACTTCCTCGTAACTAACACAACAGACTCACAATATTATATTTATGCAGATGTGTCAATTTTAGTGTCTGTTGAACCAAATTGTTTTTCTTCCAAAATTTCTTCATCTGTCACCATCTCAGATCACTTTTTTTTCTTTTTTTCTTTCGGATCACAATAATTATGTTTCCTGTACTTGTTGGTCAATGTGTTATTAACCAGACTGAAGCGTCATGAGTAAGTAGTTCTGGATATAAAGATATCTTACTTGGGAGATCATCACTTGGATAAATACACAAATGCAAGTACCAACAAGCAAAAAACCGTAACGTATACAACGTTCTGACATATCACACATACACACACTCGCGCACGCGCGCATACACAC
>JASPKP010000441.1:0-5000 GCA_030674155.1 Stramonita haemastoma | reverse complement strand
GGGGGAGGGAGAGAGGGGAGAGAGAGAGAGAGAGGAGAGAGAGAGAGAGAGAGAGAGAGAGAGAGAGAGAGAGAGAGAGAGAGAGAGATTTGATTTGATTTGATTTGATTTATTCTTTTATATTGAGGACAATGGAATAAGCACTCTTGTGCTTTTTTACGTCCAGTCCCCGTGTGTATGCAGTTTTATATATATCATCTGTTCCCACCGGCACACGATGGCCTACTCTTACGAAAAGCGGAACAGGATTTAACGTGTGCACAAGATGTTCTGCGTGAGTTCGCACACGGGGCCTGGGTTTAAAGCCTCATCCGAAGGACTTTTAGGGAGAGTGGAGTCAGCACTGATGCTAACTCCAGGAGAAAAATCTCCTCGACTGAACTCGAACCTGGGTCGCCAAATTGCCAGCGCAATGTTCTGACCACTAGGCTATCCCATCAAGAGAGAGAGAGAGAGAGAGAGAGAGAGAGAGAGAGAGAGAGAGAGAGAGAGAGAGAGAGAGAGGAGAGAGAGAGAGAGAGAGAGAGAGAGAGAGAGAGAGAGAGAGAGAGACGCAGACGCAGACGCAGACGCAGATGATTTATTCAAATAGGCCTTAGCCCCTTATGAAGGGGAATGTGAACAATACAATTCATGAAATCATAAATAGTTAAATGTCATTTAGTCAATAAATTGTACATTACTTCACGAAGTGAGTATTTCTCTAAGCTTGAAAGCCTTGTACAAAAATAAAGAAAAGTTCTGCATAACTTCAGGGTTTGTACAAGACATCAATAAATTCAATTTAAACAAGCATGGTTTCCTATAATATTTTGGTGGAATAAGTTTCACTCTAAGCTCATGTAATTGTTGGCAACAAAGAACAAAGTGGACTTCATCTTCTTGTGACACATTGCATAACGGACATAACAAATCATGATCATTATGGGTTCTATATCTTAAATGATGGACATTCAAATCAGATACACCTAGTCTGAATTTTGCTGTGATATGTTTCAATTGTCGATTCATATCATGTTGTAAATAACATTTTAAATCATGACCATTACAGTAAGTTCTATAAAATTCAAACCTTTGGCTAGTATCAATGTGATGGCTCCAGTTTTGCCATCTGCAGTCAATCAATCGTTGACGGAACACTTTAATGAATACATAAGCATCACCCACACCTTGATTCAACCAGACATCTCCAAAACCATTTTCATTTAAACAGATACGCACACCTGATACCCAGTTTGTCTTTCCTCTTACATCTAAATCATACAACATTTTATACGCCTTATGTGGTAGTCTCAGATCTTCCATTTGTATCAACTTAATCCAATAGCGAATACAGTTAACTGCAGAGTTTATATACAAGGGATATCTGTTAGTTTCACCATAAATTATATCATTGGGTGTTCGTCTATCAACGCCTAAATATTTCTTTATTGCAAACAAATGGACAGATTCACAATGAACTGCTGCTTTATCCAACCCCATAATTCTGACCCATACTGAAGAAATGGTTGAACTTGTGAGTCAAACAGTTTCATTAACAGTGCAAAAGAATCATTATTAAGTGTGTATAACCTTTGTATTATAAATATCAATGCATTCTTTGCCCTACTAGAAAGATCTTTACAAGCAGCAGTAAAGCTCAGACGTGTAGAAACAATATCCCTAAATACTTATAAACATTCACCACCGGTAGCAGATTACCATCATACGTCCATCTTTCTCGCATACCCAAATAGCCTCCCTTACGAAACACAATGATGTTTCTTTTCTTCATATTTAATTTTAACTGAAGTGAAAAAAGCAGCCCGATACAGATTATTTAACTGATTTTGAAGCCCCACAATGGTTTCGACAACAACACTACATCATCAGCTAATAACAAAATGAACACTCAAACGCATTGTGTGACAAAACAGCACCATGTTTTCCATGATTAATTACTTGTAATGCTAATTCATTTATGAAAAGTGAGAATAAAACAGGGCTACAACATATCCTTGCTTGACTCCAGATGTAATCTAATGTAATCAGTCAATTTAGAACCACATCTTATTTTACATTTTATATCATCATACATTCTTTTAATACATGTGTGGAGTTTACCTCTAATACCGTTTTTTAACAAAATGGGCCAAAGTAAATTTTGTTAATGGAGTCAAAAGCTTTTTCAAAATCTATAAAAGCTACATATAACTTACGGTTATATGAAAACTATTTCTGTATCAATGCTAATAATGTAAACATGTGATCTAAAGTAGAATATCCTCTTTTAAATCCTGCTTGATATTCTCCAGTAATATTATTTTCTTCTGTCCATTCCTGTAGTCTTCTGTTAATAATGGAGCTAAAAATTTTGCTACTTATATCACTAAGTGAAATACCCTGTAATTGTTAGGATCATTGACATTTCCTTTTTTGTATAATGGTAAAACAATAGACTCTGTCCAATTTTCAGGAAACTGACCAGTTTCAAACAATGTATTAAAAAGTTTTACAAAAAAATCTACTACAAATTCATTTGAATATTTAATTAGTTCTCCTATAATTCCATCGGGCCCTGCTGCCTTTCGACTTTTCAGTTTTCTTATTGCTAACACCACTTCCTCTCTTGAGATGGGACGGTTAATATAGTCATCATTATCGTCTCATCGACATATATATCTTCATTTATAGTGTCACTATTAACATGTTTCTAATAAAGTTTTGAAATGTTGAAACCACTTCTCAACACTAATATTGGCTCTTTGTGTTTTCTTTTGAATGAAACTTTTCGGATATTTTCCCAAAATTCTCTTTGATTCTAACTGACGTAAGAAGTTTATCTAACATTGCAGTATTAAACTCTTTCTTCTTTCTTTTCAGTAAATTTTTATATTCACGTCTTGCAACAGTGTAATTTTGCTTATCTTCATCTGTCAATGACTTTCGGCTCATTCTCAATAATTTTCTAACATTCCTTTTGCTTGTCTCACAGTCTTTATCATACCAATCACTTCGAATCTTACTTTTATCAATATATATACTCTTCTTCATACACACAGCGCTATCCCTAATGCATTCATTAAATAACTGTAATGCACCATTAATATCAACATCAATTAAATTCATAGCACTTTCCAATTTGCCTTGAATATTTTCTTGAAACAGCTATCATTGTATGTAACAGCACAGTCATCATGCCAAATAAATTTTTCAACTACCATGCATATATCATCTATGTTTTCCTCAACACTAATTTTGTTTTCATATGGAAATACAATTTTGGCAATAACAGGCATATGATCAGAATCTATTCTTTCATCTATCAACAGTTCACAGGATTCAAAAACAAGACACAATAAATCATTTGAAAGAATAAAATAATCATTGACACTACACCCTGAATCTGAAATATATGTATAGCGACCTTGAAGGTCACCCTGACAATAAACCATTCAAAATACATAGGTCTAAAGTGGTGCACATGTTCAACAAAAGTTTACCATAATTATTCAAGGATATATCCTGAGAACATCGCTTGTACTTTAACGACTGGCTTTTGCATTGCAAATCAGCAATTCCACTGACTGCGGTTCCTGGTGCGAAATATTGGACGTTCTGCTATTTAAGATCCCCCCACAACATAATGTAAACATCTCTGGTTACTGTACAATCAATCAAACATCTTCCACCATACTAATTCCGTTATCTAAGTCAAAATGGGCATAAAAAAGGTGAACACTCTGGTGGAACGTTTTGAGCATACATACAAAACATCTTTATCCAGTCCAAACAACTTTTATCAATAAGAAACACACAAGCATTTACATATTCATTGATTTCAATACTTTTCAAAAAGGGAGAAAATTCTTCTTTAATCAAAAATAATGCCCCCTGATCGTCTCCCTTGACAGAAGTTTAATGCACGTTTACAGAATAACTTAAAACCAGGAAAAAATCTTTGCTCACACTCATCCATAAATGTTTCAATTAAACAAGCAAAGTCAAAAACGCGAAACATATGAAATAAAATCTTGATCGAAAAGTTTTGGCATCAAACCATTCACATTCCAAGACAGGAATGAAAAAGGCTGCTTTGCCTTGACTGGCCTCTGACCTAGTGTCATTCGGCACGTGCAAACTGTCGGAAAGAGCACTCAGTATTCCTGTCATGTTTTAATGCGTGTGTTGGTTTACCTCGCCAGTTGACGGACAAGAAGACGGTGCTACCTCAAATTTTATTCCCAGTAAAATCTTCCACATGGGAACAAATCTTTTCAGATGTGGACGGCCTTCCTCCTATTTGTTTGGTTGCAGATGAATGAAAATCTTTCAAGAACATCTTCTTCCCATCAATGAGAAGATGGTCAAAGACCATTGTGGCCCTTTGCCCATTCTGTCTTGCACTTTTCAGATGAGGTGACAACCTGCGCCTGATATCCCTGACCCGATGGAGAGAAATCCTCTCAATGAAAACATTGCTGCCTTGCAATTTCTTTTTTGCCTTTAGAATTGCTACTTGGTCCTTATAAAAGCAGCAGCGAGCAATGATTGGGGAGTCAGGCTTGGCGCTTAGGCGGTGTTTTACACGATCAAATTCGACATTCCTGGTCTGTCCATCTTATTTAGTAAAGAGATCATTCAACCTGCCCTCACAATGTTCATTAGTTTCATTAGGATCTCTTGGCATGCCATAAAAAATCAGATTATTTCTCTTAGATCTTCCCTCTAAGTCATCTGTTTTCTTTTCAAGTTCCTCGACTCTGTCCATCAGTTCCGAGTTTTTCTTCACAAGGTCCCTGTTTCTTTTCTTGAGTACCCCCACCTCCTCCACAAGACCTCACAGTACCCCGTATGGAAGCACACTGCTCTGTCAGGTCTGTTATTCCCTTTTCCATTCTCTCGAAACTTATGTTCATGTCATCCAGTCTCTCCACAATAACGTCCAGAGTCAGCTGCATCGGGGAAGGGGGAGGAGGGGAGAGGCTGCCCGTCCCTGCTGCCACTGTCCGCACTGGTCC